>QPKB01000007.1:2765269-2784554 GCA_003546025.1 Camphora micrantha
GATATGGGGAGGATCCAACGGTCCCAGGGACAGTTTGTCCATGTCCCAGGACAAGACCCGGGACATGTAGATTTTTTCACGATAAAAAAGTCCTCACATGCAGCCAGACGTCAAGTTCAGCTGACATGTGTTTTCTTCAACACCTAACGCATCACGTTCGCTCACGAACCCACCACAATGAATGCTGGCCCACTTTGCGTATTTTTCTTCTCTCCTTTAACACGCTAATCCTGAGGACCTGGACTCTCACACTCTCTCTCTCTCTGTCTGAGTTGATTTAATCTGAATTGCTGTGTTGCGAGACCCAGCCCGGCCCGAATGGTCCGACCGGGACCCAAAGCCTTAAACAGGCGAGTCTTGCTCAGACCTGAGAATTTGAAGACCCGGTCAAACCCGGGTGGGTCTTGAGGGCGGGCGGCTGGGTCTTTTGAAAAACTTAGAATTAAAATGTGAAGTGGGGAGTAGAATCTGAATTTGAAAATTTGTATCTTTAACTACTAGACCCACTACAATAATCTATATTTTTGCCAAGTACACCAGTAATACTCATTACTGGCAAAAAATAGATAGTGCCAGGAAAAAATATATATTGCCGGTGATATATTTCGCCGATAAAAGAGGTTTTATTCGTCGAGCAAAGATATTTATTTTTTCAATAATAAATTTAGAAAAAACTTTTGTCAATGTTTTTTTGCGCCGAAAAAAGTAGTTTATTTTTTCACAAATAAATATTCAAAAAACGCCGAGAAAAGATGTTTATTTTTCAATAATAAATAGAGAGAAACTTTTGCCTTTTCGCCGAGAAAAGAAATTATTTTTAAAAAATAAATTTAGAAAAACTTTTGCCAGCCTTAATTTTGCGCCGGGAAAAGATTTACAATTTACGAAAATTCTTTTTTAAAAATTTTTTGCCACGTTTTATCTCGCCGGGAATAATTGCTTTTTTAAATATAATTTATTTATTTGATTTTTAATTTTTCTTTTCCTATATATACATCAGTTCATTACAACTTCCAACCTATGTCACATGAATAAATTGAAATTGCGAATTCCATTATCCAAGACCAAATCTACTATACCCAACATCCATTTCCATTCCAAAATTATCAAAAAATAATAATAATAATAATAATAATAATAATAAAAAGAAAATTCATTCCACTTCATATTAATATTCAAACATCCTTTCAACATTGAAAGCACTTTACCATTACCATTACAAAATTAAAACAACTGGTAACATTATACTCTGTACCAACATTCAAATGCCAATGAAAATTTACATATTCATATATGATCATTTTCTTGTTGCACCATTCCAACACCTGCACTATTGTTTTAAAAAACTTCATGCATCTCATTTTAACATATAGCAATGTGTTACTCTGCATACTTGGCCTTCATGTTGGCTGCATCTTAGCTGCATGGACTCTTTCAACAAAAAATGTTTTTCAATTTTCATTCAATCTGTATAAAAAAAAATAGCAAGATTAACATATGATTAAGAATGTCATCTGCACAACTTTTAGTGAAAAAAAATATATATATAAACAAAGCAACTGAAATCAATTATAAAAACAGTGCAACTCTTCCCTAGAACAGAGAGATTCCATTAAATCAAGTCCATAGAAAAAATACATCAAAGAAAGACATTACAAGTCTTTGGAGGAATATAAGAGAAGGACACAAGGTTTAAAGCAATAAACTTGGATCTTGGATTTGAAACTAATGGGGCCAACATTTATGATTGATATCATTGAAGATCTATCACATGATATGTATATATATATATATATATATGCCCCCAAAACAAAAAAATTATTGGCCTCAAATCTCTGTTTCTAACATTACTTGTGTACAACAAGACCCATGCGTCTCTTCCTGATCAAGAAGAACAAAAATTATGATAAGTTGCTAAGCCATCCAAATTTTCTAACTGTTCCAACATCAGAAAGATACCAGAACTGAGGCCCATCAGAAGCAAAACCATGAAGCCGGTGGGCCAAAGCGGACAATATCATGCATGTGTGTAAGGGTGGGGCGTTACAAATGGTATCATAGCCGACTCTCGACTAGTTCGAGTGTGGGTCCCCTGCCGTGGTCTGGTGTAAGTGGGCAGGTCTCCATGTGGGCGGGCCAAGAGGGCTGGCAGGCTACCGAGACTGGCATGCTACTGCACAGGGACGTGCAGTCTTAAGGGGGGTGGATTGTGACGCCCTGGAGTCCCACATCGACTATAGAGAGGAAAGTGAATGGAGTTATATGTAGAGCTTACACTCTTACCTTGCATGAGGCCTTTTGATGGGTTGAGGCCCATCAAAAGCAAAACCGTGAGGCCGGTGGGCCAAAGTGGACAATATCATGCATGTGTGTAAGGGTGGGGCGTACTTTGTAAATGTTTGAAAATTCCAGCAGTGAGTAGAACACACCATGCTGATCTATATTGATGGGCGGAGTGTCGCTAATGATGACAAAATCAACAATGATGATGATGTAACTGAAATTCAACAATGATGATGATTTATAATTGGAACGACCTTTGACTCACAGTTTTTTTTTTTTTTTTTTTTTCATGGTAAATTGTATTGAAGAAGAAGAGGGAAGTGGGCTTAAGCCCCCAAAATACAAAAGGATCCAGCTAGGAAGGCTTATAAATAGCACTCATCTATCAAAAATGCAGAAAAGTAAATGCCAACAGAATATGTTCCAATCTAATATGGCACCCTGACATGTTAAACAAATATTTTGTTCACACATGGATCACTGATAGACTGTCAGGTCTGTTGAACTTTTCAAGAAAATAGGCTGGATTTTTGGGCTAGACCCATAAAAGTTCAGGATTCCCATTCCAAAGCCCAGTGTACTAACAACCCTAATCACCAAATCATGGGGGGTTTCTTGTACACTTATAAGAACCCAAAAAGCAAATGTAAGGATAGACCTAGAAGCAAGCTGAATGCATGACCGCAAGGAACAGCTCTGGCTGCAACGCTTGATCTGAATAAGAAATCACAACATATGGGGCAGGGTCATACTTGTTGATGGTTCAACCCAGTTCTCACTGACAAGTTTCTTAAAGTCAAACTTGTTGTCATCCTTCATTAATTACAAACAGAAAAGAATTAAGTTTGAAGGCAAAGAAGTACAAAAATAGGAGAATTATACTAAATGAGCACCAAGTTGCCAGCTTGATAAATCAATTGCATGCCACGCCATTTTGTGAACATCAAATTTAGGAATGATTAGTGAAGGTATAGACTATAAATTATCAATTATCTTATACTTATGGTGCATTATAACATACCTTCTCATCATTGAAGTCATACAATTCAGCATCTGCAGAACACAGCAGATGATCATGACCAAAAAAAGAGTAAAGTCAAAATCTTCATCTCAGTGTTTTAACAAGCCACAAACACAGAAAAAGACCACCACATAGCTCCCAATAGAGATGCTTACTTTTTTGCTCAGCCAGTCTGCCTTGTTGAATAACTAAAGCATCAAGTGCAAGCCTTTTATAAGCCCTTCCAATCACTCTTTCTTCTATGGTGTACTGAATGAAAGGCCACAAAAAAAAAAAAGGGGTAAAATATATAATAAATGTGCTTGCTGTCATTCACATCTTCTTCCTCCTTTTTTGTTTTTTGTTTTGGGTAAGAAAGCATCAAACCTCTGTACAGAAACGGAAGACTTGAACTTCTTTCTTTTGTCCAAACCTGTGGGCACGGTCCTGTGCTTACAAATCCATCTGTGAATTCCTGGGGTAAATATGAGAAAGATGAGACGTAATACATTTATAACAATCAACTTGAAAACTGCCTTTTGTGCATATACCTCCTAGAGCAATCATTCATTTTAACTTTCTTTTTCAGGTAAATCCTATTAATCACCGACTTTTATCTCTAAACTTGTTACCGATTTCTTAACCTTGGAATGAGAATCATACTGAATTGAACACAAAGTTTTTGCAAAACTCATAGAAGTGGATAGAAAGAAGGAAATGAAAAGTCCATTATAGATTTGTATGTTGTGCTACAAAGTAAATTGTCCTATCAAATTTGCTCAAATAAAAGAAATATTATCAAAAATCACTCAAAACTGAGCAAAAGGAACTGTTCCAATGAGACAAAAAAACGATACAACTTATTCAACTATTCAATTCAGATAATTGAATTGACAGAACTTACAAATTGATGCAACTTGTAGTACCACTTTTAGCTATTTTGATTTGATAAAATTAAAGAACTTAACAGAAGAATCATACCTCTGAAGTCCAATTGCAATGATTGCCAAGTGACACAGTCGAGCAGTTGAAATAAGCATCGAATCCAGAGGACAAGGATGGTTGATTTAACCACTGACCCTTGGGCCAGGTGAGCCCTCTCCAATAAACTTCTGTTGGAAATTTATATAAGTGAGAAATAAAAAATCAATACATGAGATGCCATCATAAATGCTACATTTTGTCACTTTATTGATTGACCTCATTTTAAAAAACATAAGACACCATCTTCTTTCTCTCTCTTTATACATAAATGTGTATGCAGTAGTTCATGTGTTCATCTTCTTATTTAAGGATGTCTCATCTTATTCTCTCTTTTCCTTTCATTATTTTTCTTTTTTATCTAAATCATTTCTGTGTCATTGGGTCTTTGTAAATCAGTATTGGGAAGTCTTAGGACTTTCCTTCCTATATTCTCTTCTTGAGAATAACAAGAAAAATGAAAACCAAGATTTGAGATGCCTAAACTCTGAATGTCCTTATGCTAAAACATATAGCAAGACCGGATAGAAATAGCCCAGAAATGAAAGTGAGGTTGTTTTGTCACTTTATTGATTGACCTCATTTGAAAAAACATAAGATACCATCTTCTTTCTCTCTCTCTTTATACATAAATGTATGAAGGAGTTCATGTGTTCATCTTCTTGTTTAAGGATTTCTCATATTCTTTTCTCTTTTCCTTCATTATTTTTCTTTTTTCTCTGAATCATTTGTGTCATTGGGTCGTTGTAAATCGGAATTGGGAAGTCTTAGGACTTTCCTTTCTATATTCTCTTCTTGAGAATAACAAGAAAAATGAAAACCAAGATTTGAGATGCCTAAACTCTGAATGTCCTTATGCCAAAACCTATAGCAAGACCGGATAGAAATAAGACACCATTGTCTTTATTTCTCTCTGTATACATAAATGTACGCAGAAGGTCATATGTTTATCTTCTTGTTATAAAGTACTTCTCATCTTATTCTCTCTTTTCCTTTCATTTTCTGTTTGTTTTTTCTTGAATCACAAATTAGTTGTAGGCCATTGGGTCTATGTAAATTGGAAGATCAAGGAGTCTCTCTGCTATATTTTCTTCTTTACAGAGAAAACCAAGGAAGAAAACTAAAAACCAAGCTTTGAGATGCCTGTACTTTTGAGAGCATAGGGAAAGTTACATTTAGCTTTTCTTAAAAAAAAAAAAAAAAAAAGAAAATTGCAATGGGATTCATGCTACATGGTTTTTATTTGATATTTGGAATTGGGCTCTGAGTTTTTTTTTTCCCCTGGAGTGCCCATGTTTCATTTCATGACTCATGTTTAAGTTACAAGTTTCTCTTTTCTACAAGCATAATTTCAAGGTTGTGTGTTGTTTTGGAGAATGACTTTACATTTCATGAGTTTTGACTTATGGTGAGAAGGACTGATGTTTTAAGTTATGATCTTTTTGTTTACTGGTGATAATTTGCAGTTTGTTTGTGTTGTTTGTTGTTTTGGAGAATGATTTTAACATTGGTCTATTGAATGATTTTTATGTGGGTTGTGCTGGTGTGCAGAAAGTGGGCTATTTCAGATTGATTTCAAAGAGATGGCTAAAAAAGACGGGCCTTGTTGTCACTGTGGGGCTACAAGTGAGTGTTGTAGAGAGTAAAATTGGGATTATGATTTGTTTCTTATTACCAGACGCATGTGTTAATTTAATTATTCTTTATTAATACTCATACTTGTATCAGTACACCTTATAATACTATTGATAATAGTATCTAAGTGTTATGTCATACATTTGTTTCACAACCCTGTCTGGTCTACAAAACTACGAATAGTGAATTTACTCAGAGCCATGGATGAAAATAGCGGCCGCTACGTAGTGTAGCGGCCGCTATATCGGCCGTAGCGGCCGCCACCGCTACGCTACGGCCGATTTATCGGCCGCCGCACCCGTAGCGGCCGCTACGTCCGCTACGGGGCCGCTACGGGGTGAGAAAATTCCTACTTTTTCAAATTTTTTTAAAATGCATAATAAGACTCTTTTTTTTTTTTCTTCTCTCCAAATAACATTTCTACACAACTCTTTTACTCTTTTATGTTTAAAAGAACACCAAAAAGCACATTATCTTACCGAATTACAGTCGATACAAAGAATTATTCTCAATGATTCTTCTCTAAATACATCCTATTAGATACCCCCGTTGGTAAATGTATTTTTTTCTCTAAGTACTCTTAAGTCTTGACTTCATGACATAGTTTTTTCTTTTATAAGCCTTTCATTAGTTTCCAAGTTAGCATAACTAAGGAACATGAACACATGTGAAAAAAACGATCATTATTATTATTTTCTATTTAGACAGCGATACGGGACCTTATACAGTGAGGGGACCGCTACGCCCCCTTACCTTAGTTACTTTTGCAAAACAAATACATTTTCTCTCATTTTCCAATATTCTAGATTTTCTCGAATTTTTTCATATTTTTTTGACGATTTTTCCAAATCGCACCACTACGCCGCTACATAGCGCCGCTACGCTACGTATCGCCCGCTACGTAGCGTTTTGGCAGCAGGCCGCTACGCCCGCCGCTACCGCTATTTTCATCCTTGCTCAGAGCTTGTTATTTCCTTTGTCAATTTTTGTATCTTTAAACCAATGGGAGCTTGTTACCAGAAGCCTTTATTAAGAAAACAAGAAATAGTCTTCTATAGAGGCTTCTCAAGTGTTTCTCCAAATCTGATGTAAGACTCTCGTCTCACACTAGTAGCGAGATTTTACTTAGCACTGTTCCCAGCTGGCTTGGACTTCCAGACAGCCTGTCATGTTTTTAAGACTAAAAATGGATCTTCATCATTTACTTGATAGTCCGGCAGGACCAGCCTTGAAAATAAGGCACTTTGATTTAACATTTTAAGCAAATATTCAAGTCGAGATATCATAATTATATGAACTGATTGAAAGGGAATGCCAAAGAAAAAAGAAAGAAAACTAAAATAACCTTGAAAAATAAGCAAAAGCAGTATTTAAGTAAAGCAGAGCATATGACTAAAATATCATATAAGCTTAAGAATATGAATAGGAGCTGTATAGTGTGGTCATTCTGAAACCTAACCAGATGTAAAGACAAACATGTCAACATGAAACATCCTATAGGCGCCAAACATGTCTTTGAATTGATGACTTCAATCTCCACATACTCTTAACAACATGAAAGAATTGGCAGTTTCAACTTTCAAATTGCAGGATGTCTATACTAACACAAACCTTGTGCTGGATGCAAATCTATAAAATCCATGCCACACAGGCTTCTAAGCCATTTTATACAAATAGAATTCATGCTTTCACAACATGGCATACTGACATGTAAGTTTTATATTCTTAGATAACTGAGTTTAGCTTTCAACCAAACTATGTGTTGCCTTCGTCGTATCATGCCACAGAGATACTGATATGGTCTTTGTGAATACAAATTTATATTTAAAAGACAGTGACTACTAATCTCCACATTGGCTCGAACAAGATCGAAGATTTACCACCACAGAATTCAGTAAGACACTACCAAAATCCAATGCTCCTATCAGCACATAAAGTACACAGAAAATGTACTAAACCATCTAGGAACTACTTAAACTGACTGCAAGTGAGAACCTCAAGGTTGCAACAATAAGCACATTCCAATCTCACTAATTTTCATAAATTCAACAAACCAATCAAGCAGTCCACTAATGCCACCTTTGAAACCGCACATGAACCATTAAACTACCAACAACTTCCCCAACCAGATCTCAAAAACCCACAATCAACTGAATCACAACCCAAATGCTCAACCTACCCAGACTCCCCAAGCACCACTGTACCAACTCCCAACAAATGAACACATCATTCCCAAATTCTCCCCAACTCCCACATCTGATCAAACAAACCACCACCACAGACAACTTCAGATTCCAAGCCCTCACTCCAAATAAAAAAAGCACAAAACACCCACAATCACTCACCCAGAACCCTGACCAATCCAATCCAATCATTCAACCATTCCCTAGAATCTCATGCAACCAAATCAAAACACACATAACAAAAAAAAAAAAAAAAACCCTACAAGTCAAGAACAAAGCAAACTAAAATACCTCCTCTTTTTTCAATTCTCTGTTACAGAGAGCAGAAAAGGGCAAATGCTTCTGGAGAAGACAACCAAAAAGGAGTCGATCTTGTGCTGCGTCAGGAGAAACGACCGGAAAAGGGGTCAAACTCGTGCTGGCTTTGGAGAAGACGACCGGAAAAGGGGCCACCAGTTTTCTTCGGTGGGATGGGTTTGCGCCTGATAACAGAGGTGGGTTTTTGGAGACGGAGAGAGCGAGAGAGAGAGCAGAGAGACCGAGAGAGAGAGAGCAGAAAGACGGAGAGACAGAGCAGAGGGAGACTGAAAGCGAGAGAGAGAGGAGAGAGAGGGATATTGGTGGCGGGAGAGGGAAAAAAAAGAAGGGGGAAAAATAAAAGGGCTTTACTGACGTTTTAAATTAAACGTCGGTAATACATTTTTCGACGCTAATTTTCATTGGTAAACGTCTCTGATTTTAAATTTTTTTAAAAATAAAATTAAACTTTACCAACGTTTTTAAAAAAACGTCACCAAAAGTTAATTTTACCGACACCATAAAATTCGTCGATAATAGTCACTAATATTTATTTTCCCTAAAAATAAAGTTAATAATAAAATTGAACTTTGCCAACAGTTTTCAAGAAAACGTCGCTAAAAGTCGATTTTACTGACGTTTTGTAATTCGTCGGTATTTTTATAAGGAAAATCAATTTCTTGAGACCCGTGGAAGTGATAAATCAATCGAAGAATTAAAGAAGGAAAACCAATGTCTTGAAGCTCTGCATGGGGTCCACACTACCCTCGTTGGAAGATTCAATTCAAGTCAAACAAAGAAGAAAAAAAAAATTGCAAAAGAAAATCTAGCCATATGAAGGACATCCAAGGTAAGGGAATTTCAAGCATTACACACAAAAGTGGGGCCCATCATGTGTTCCAATTGATAATACAAAACTGAATTTCAGATTTTGAATTATTTAAGCCAAGATGTAATTTGAGGAATTTCTTAAGAGAGAAAGTGGGCCCAGATTTGGATAGAATCAGGCAACTTTCAGACTCCTAACTATGGAGGGTAGTAACCAAAAGTTAGAAGATAAATTCATATCCAAAGAGTCGAGGTTTCCTTAAGAACTCTACAAGTTGGATTTCAGTCATGATACGTTTTCAAATATTTGGAAACTTTTGCAAGTCAAGAAGCTATCCAAAGGAAATAGCACACGTCTACCCTTTACCTTCCCAAGCTTCTCCATTCCAAGTTGAACGTCCAAGCCATGATTGAAGATAAAATTTAAGATTCAAATTTTGAATCTTGAATCAAGAAAAGAAAAAAAAAGAAAAAAAAAAAAAAACAAAGAAAAAAAAAATCCAAAAGAGGCTTTACACGTCCAAAAGCCATGAAGGTTCAAGATGATATAGAACAAGTGGGGTCCAAATGCTTTCAAATTAGAATTGCATTGTAAATCTGATTTTTAGATTTGAAATTTATTTGGAAGAAAATTGGGCCAAAGAGAGGAAGTTGCATGCTCTAAGAAGAATCATATTTTCACTAAGATTGTGGGCCAACCCTTAGAAACTCTCTCAAAACCCTCTTGGACCCCACACTAATAATCCTAACTCAACTTGAACCCCACACTACTAATCATTACCAAAATCAAAACCCAACAAACTAAGTCATCAAAAATACATATATAAAAGGAGTCAAAAAGAGGATGCACGTGAATCCATCTTCCCCCATTCCTCTTGGACGACCAGCAACACCTTCTCCTTTTCCATTATTTTTTTCTTCATCACTCCCTATTTCCATCAATATTCATTTAAGGCATTCCCTAAGGCACACCACCACTTCGATTTTTACGCTGCCACGCCACCACCGTTGCTACCGTTACTTCACCATTGGACCAGCCATTCATCATCTTCTCCTGCTTCGATTTGTAATTCGTCGGTAATAATCTTTATTATTATTTTTCCTAAAAAAATAAATTAAATTTAAGATTGAAAAGTAGACTTTTACTGACGTTTTTTATTCGTCGGTAAAAATCTCTGATTTTCTACTTTTCCTAGAAAATGAGTAATTCTAAAATTGCACTTTTATCGACGTTTTTTTAGAAAAAGTCGCTAAAAGTGCAAGTTGTTGTAGTACACAGAAAGATCCACTTACATTTTATTCTACCGAAAAATAAATCAAGGAACGAAAATAACTTCCCGGCAAAATTACAACGCCGGCAAAAGCTTAATAACCTCGTGAGGCCAGGCGGGTGAACTTTGCCGGCGATCTAGACATTTCGCCGGCAAGAAATGCAGCCTTTCCCCACGACACTAAATATATCGCCGGTATAACATATCCTTTGCCCGCAAAAATAATAATTCACTGCCAATATTTTAACAATGCAAGAAAGAAAAAAAAAAGTTGTGGTGGATTCGTGAGCTGACATGATGTGTTAGTTGTTGAACAAAAAATATGTCGGCTGAACTTGATGCAGAGAAGAAATAAACGAAAAGTTGTGTGAAGGCATTTACGCTTCCAACTGGAATTTCGGCACACTCTCCTATAAACAGAGAGGCAGAGAACGGCTTCAGATTAATGTAATGTTGTGAGATCCGACCCGGGTATCAAACCGTGTTTTTGGTCTGGTCCCGGGTCAGCGGTCCGACGGTCTTCCTATTTCTTTTTTAACAAAAGTTATTTTATGTATTAAATATAATATAAGGAGACTTAGGTGATAAATATTAACGAAATTGATGTAGATCAAATGGTTAGTTAATGTTTTTTCACTCTAAATGCCCAAGTTTGATTTCCCAAGTTGCATTTATTTTTTCTTATTTAAATTTAATGTTAGATAGGATTATATACATTAAATGTTGACAAATATATCAATATATTGATATGGTTTAGTGGTTAAAGATATAAATTTTCAAGGGGGATTCGGTGACGGGTCCCTGAACATTTTACTTTATTGTCTTAGGTCCACAATATTTTCTTATAGTGTAATAGGTCCTTTTTCTAAATTTAGAAACGTAAAATGTCTAATTTACCCTTTTTTCAAATCATATCCCTTGATTAGTAGGATAAACCATTAATAATGGTCAAAGGAAACAAATTTCAAATAAATTTCTAAAAATGAAATAAATTTAAAAAACACAAATAAAATTCAAAAGAATGCAAATAAATTTCAAAAAATGAAATGAATTTAAAAAACCCAAACAAATTTTAAAAGAAAGCAAATAAATTTCAAAAAATGAAATAAATTTTAAAAAAACACAATAAATTTTAAAAAAAGCAATAAATTTCAAAAGAACGCAGATAAATTGAAAAAGACACAAATAAATTTCAAAAAATATAAATAAATTTCAAAAGATGAAAATTAATTTCAAAAGATCCAAATAAATTTAAAAAAATATATAAATAAATTTCAAAAGGCTCAAATAAATTTCAAAAGAAATAAATAAAATTAAAAAACGTAAATAAATTTCAAAAAAATGCAGATACATTTGCCAAAACTAAGATATCGCCGGATTTCCAAATTAGAGAATAATGTGGCAAAAAAATCAAGTGGTTTTTTGTCAAAAACTCAGTTAAATTTATTTCAAAAAATACAAATAAATTTAAAGAGAGACAAATAAAATTCAAAAACACAAATAAATCTGCCAAAAACTCATATAGACTTGTTTATAACTCAGATAGATTTGTTCCAGAACTCAGATAAATAGCCTAAAACTCGGATAGATTTGTCCAGAACTCAGATAAATTCATCCAGAACTCAGATAAATTCATCCAGAACTTAGATAGATTTGTCTAGAATTCAGATAAATTCATCCAGAACTTAGATAAATTCATCCAAAACTCAAACAGATTTGTCCAAAACTCAGATAAATTCATCCATAATTCAGATAAATTTGTGCCAGAAGTTATATAAATAGCCAAAAACTCAAAAACAAAATTTGACATAAACTCGTATAAATTTATTAAAACTTAGATAAACTTCTTTCTCTAGTGATGGCGCAGCATCCTCGACTGTGTTTGGATCTCACAGTGGGGTTCAGTCGAAAAAACAACCCGACTTATGAAACAGGTCAGGTCAAACCTGATCTCGACCCAACCCTGAACTGTTGCAGAGCTCAGGCCACTTCACTGCAAACGGGTCGGGCTAACCTGGATCCAACCCAAAAAAACAGACGCAGCCCAAATCGATCTTCTTCTTATTCAAGTTTATGCAACAGAAACCCAATTCCAAAACCCTCTTCCGATACTCTTCCTTCCTCGCTCCGGCCACGGGACGACGGCGGGAATGTCTCCGGTGACGTGCGGCGGCTGCGAGCAACAAGCGGCGCTGGCAGTGTGGGATTCCAACGATGTTTTCATGCCTCTCCTCATTCTACAACAGACACAGAAGACCTCCGGTCTTCTTCTTCCTCAGTCACTGCAAACAGAGCTTCTTCTTCTTCTCCGATCGACGGCAGCGGCGTTCCACGGAGCTTCTTTTCCGATTATCTTCTCTAACGATCGTGACCCACTAGCAGATCTGATGATCTTCGCACAACTGCGGTGTTCCACGATGCTTCTTCTCCGATCTTCTTCTTTGATGATTGTGACCCACCAGTAGATCTAACGATCTTCGCACGATTCGCGGCCCTTTCAAAATCCGATTCAACGGATCTTCTTCGATCACACCAAATGACTCTCATTCAGGAAGAAGAGGGATAATGCAAAATGAAAGGAGGGCTAATCCAAAATTTAAAATTTAAAAATTAGAAATTTTATGCCTAAAATGATTTTTATGCTAGTTATTATTATAGTGGAGTTTTCAGTTGGACTAGTGTCCCATGAATTTTTTCGATTTGGATTTTTCACGTAAAAATTATGGTGTTCGTTACTACTGCTTATTTTGGGATTTTCTTAGGTAATTATTTATTTCTTTAAAAATCTTTTCTGGATTCGTTTGACAAAATCTGAGAAAACGAACAACAACATTAGCATCGTCTAGTTGAGATCTATACATAGACAGGTGGATTGAATATGTTTCGAGTTTTTTTTTCCTTCACAGTACCTAAGTACGTCAGTACTTAAGTACTTAGGTACTTAGTTAATTTTATTTCTTAGTTAGTTACTTAGGTACTTAGGTACTGACAGCCTCAACACAATTTCTCTTGAATTCACCGAATAAGATTAATCAGTATGCTTTATTGTTGGTTTATTTCTTAATTTGTTACGTAGGTACTTAGGTACTGAGGTACTTAGCACCTCAACACAATTTCTCTTGAATTCACTCAATTTATTCAAATCAAACTGTTCATAATAATTCACAAATGCTAATTAGGTACTTAGGTACTTAAATTTGTTGGTTTATTTTTTAATTTGTTACTTAGGTACTGAGCACCTCAACACAATTTCTGTTGAATTCACCTAAATTTCTTCAAATCGAACTGTTCATAATAATTCACAACTGATACTTAGGTACTTAAATTTCTTGGTTTATTTCTTAATTTGTTACTAAGGTACTGAGCACCTCAACACAATTTCTGTTGAATTCACCTCAATTTCTTCAAATCGAACTGTTCATAATAATTCACAAATGATACTTAGGTACTTAAATTTGTTGGTTTATTTTTTAATTTGTTACTGAGGTACTTAGATATTTGAATTCTCCATAGTTTTGTAATAAGAGTATCATAAGGTACTGAGGTACTTAGATACTGTGGTACTGAATCACACATATTTTCACTAGTTTTGTAATAAGAGTACCATAAGGTACTGAGGTACTTAGATACTGTGATACTGAATCACACTTATTTTCACTAGTTTTGTAATAAGAGTATCATAAAATACTCAAATACTAAAGTATTTATTCAAGATTATTATTCAATTAGGTACTAATCAAGATTATCTATAACGGATAAACTCGAAGTTTGCATTCTAAGAATCAACAACTAAATAATAAAACAATACAGATTTAAAAACTAATAGAAATAATAATGTAGATTTTTTCAAAAAAGTGAAAATAATTAATGAATGAATTGAAGATGAAATAAACCTCTTTCTCGTTGTAGTTCTTGATAGCCAAATTGAAAAGAGATCTGTAATATTCACTAATAGAATCAGACATTTGAATTATTGGTGTAATTTTACCAATCGATAAAGAGGAGGGAAAATCATCAACATAAAAGCCTTGAGATGTAGAGAGAGAGAAAAAAAAAAGTGTGATTCATAACACCAACACAAGAGTAAGTTGTCCCAAGGTCTATCCCAATGACTGTTCCCAATTTGGTGGCCTCCATTTTCGCAATGGACATCGCGAACAGACATCCTGTTACACAACTTCAATTATAATAGTGAATCCAAACTCATTCTAAATATTCATTATTGGTATTGGATTAATGGAGTCAAAGCAGGACAGTCTAACTAAAGGTTTCGATATGTACTACTTTGTTGATGAAAAAATATTAAGCAAGTATATGCATCTTAATATAAAGTCACCATTATTTTCTTATTGGACGCAAAAAAAGGATGAAGAAACTATAAATGATGGTAACGATATCGTTATCAAAAAATAATGTCGAGCACAAAATTCAAGTTTATATAAGTAGGAATTCAAGTTCTTAAAGATTTCTTCCCCTAAAAACCATCTATAAATCATCCCATCTGCAATTATTAAATGTTTTTTCAGGGGAAGGTATATCCATTTCCCTTGACACAGAAGGATGCTTAATTTTGTAGGACTTTAGCAATTGATACACAAGAGCAAGGTATTATTCACTTGCAGTTTGTTGGACGGGGCCACTAATTCTGCACAGATGGGGCTCTTTGCATTTTGAACTCGTTATTTCCAAACAAGTTTAAAGAATCTTCTTCTATAGGCCATTTGGATCATCATAGTAAAGTGAGAGTTCAGCTGTGCCGGTTAATAAAATGGTTTAAGAATGTCCACCCTGTGGTGTTCATGTGTTCAGATTACCTGAGTTTTGTTTTACAGTTGTGGGTCTAAAACAGGGCATCCACAAGATGAGTACTAATCTCATTTTGTTATACTTAAATATATATAACTTGGGGTCTACAGTCTAGACCACTTCATGGCAAAACAAGTCTGCAAATAAGTGTTTGTGTGGGCATTTTCTGCAGAAAATGAAATTGGTTTTCCAGGGAGTCATTTTCATTGTTCGATGCCGACCCTTTTTTTTTTTTTTTTTTTCCTTTTTAGGGTTTATAATTGAGATCAGAGAAGATGGTTGTTGATTCTTTACTTTCAGCAAAAACAATAAAATAAATAAATTCTGTAGAAGTGAAAAGCTATGGGAAATTCACCTGCCCACTTGCCTTTTTAAGATGTATGTAATCCTTTTTTTTTTTTTTTTTTCTGAAAAAAAAAAATGTATGTAATCTATTGAGTTTCTCGTTGCATTTGAAGCATCCTCCAGGCTTCCACTCGAGAAATTATTTGATGAGACTATTCAGTGGAGTCAACTTATAAAAAATTGAAACCCTTCAAAATAAATGGCTCCATGATTTTTTTACAGTTACCCAGGTAAAAAGATGCCAAATGGGTCGGGCCAGCATTGCACGGCACGACCTAGCACAACGGTCAACAGCCCGGCCCATGAAAAGTCTAAATCAATGAGAAATAGCCTCATTATGTAATGTATATTCCTCATCAGATTTCACTCAATTAGCGCACTATGAGTGATAACTTTTAAAATACTTGAATAAATATTATAAAAAAATTAATATTTTGTATAGATATATCTGGTGCTGGGCCTAAATCATTTTAAAGTTACAATTTTCATAGAAAATGGGGTATTTTTTTTTATGGGATTTTGATTGTTCTTAAGTGCGGAATTTTCCATTTTTTTAATGGCCCTACTCAAAAGCATCATGAGATCCTCATGACTGGAAACGCTAAAGGATCAAAATCTGTAGCTTATATATATTTTTCTTAGTTTGACCTCACTCAAGACCCTCACAAAATTATACCCGGGAGTCCAAGAGGATCCTATCCATAGGATATCCCCAAAATTTACTCCACTAGAATTGTTCTTATCATAAAATCGAGCCACATTAATTATGTTAATAGTTATATGTGGGATTAGCTCCTAAAAACTTAGAAAGCACCACTAGAGGATGTTCATTTAGAATAATTTTGGTTTTTTGATAGAGTTTTCATTAGAAGGGGATCCATGTTGGAGTTCTTCTCTCTTTATTCACCTTTGATGAGGGACAAATCCAGAAAATCTAGTGAGAGAATTAAGGGTTGAGTTCATTATATCTTTTGGAGAGAAGAAAATGATGAAAATGACCCTAATCTTTGAGCATTTGTCCCTCTCTTATGAATATTAAAAAATGCAGAGAGGTGAAAATAGAAATATACATACCTAAATTTTTATCCTCTTGTATGAAAGGAGAGAAATCCCTCCGTTGCTTGCTGGGACCCCGGCCTCAGGTTAGGGTAGTAAATCTCCGGTGAGGTAATGGAGCCCTCGGGTGAGGTGAGAGAGCCCTTGGGTGGGAGAAGATGGCATGTCGAGATTCGAATCTTGGGCAGACAAGCGAAAACTTACACCTCCTGCCATTGAGGTAAGAGGCGGTTCTCTTAAATGGCCCTGTGTTGTGTGAGTCATTGGAAAATTTCATTGTCAAATTGATTACTGGTAAAAAATGGTGAATAAAATATTTTGAACAATTCAAGTGTTTTTAACTAATCAATTTTATGGTGGGCCTATCTTTTATAGGACCCATAAAACAGGGGGTTAGCTGAGTTTTAACAATTCAAAATTCTCTCTACCAAAGGAAAGAAAAACGCAGTTCTAAATTTTGAGGAGATTCACCCAATTGAGGTGATTGAAAGCCTTAGAGCAATCATAAGCAAAATGAGGCCGCTTTATATTCTCATATCCAAAGGGAAAACTTTTTCAGTAATTTTTCCATGATATAGGATGAAAATCTCTTCCAAACATTCCCACAGTAATCTAAATTTACAGTCTCCAGGCACGTGAAAGTCTTCCCTCCCACCACTGTGGGTGTCCAACACTCTATGTGAGTGCTCTCTTCCCAGATGTCAGGTGCTCTCATGGGTCTCAGCGGCCTTGGCAAGTGTGCCAAAAATTATAAAATAGGTTATGGATGAGACCAATTTGACCATTATTTGAATTGTGCAGGACTTAACATTTTAATCACCACAATGCCTAACAAATTCAACATTGTAACTTATAGGATTTGGACAACTTAAACCAAGTGTATCTCCATTCGCCAATAATCAGATGGCTGCCATTGATCATATGGGCTGTGCTCTGTCAAGAGATAACCATGAGAGACAACTTGGAAAGGCCAATCTGGGGCTAAGTGGATCATGGGGTCGCATAGGATGAAAATATCTAAATAAGACTCACTGGTGTGCAAAATATCAACTTTATGGATAATAATAATCTCTTGATCTATTACCTCAAGTTCAATAATTTTAGAAGACATTATTTATTTTTACATTCAATCCAAGAGTGAGTATAAATTGGACGAGTGTCTGATTTGAGCTTGTGGTAATTAACGGAGATTTAAACGAGTGTGGGTGGATTGGGTTGATCATGAAGGTCACATATAGGCCCAAAAATGTTGTCTTCCATGAATGTCTCAATGTATTAAAGATACTTAGATTGATTTTCACATAGATTATCACCTGTGGACATCTGCAGCTGAAAAAATATCTAGAGAACAAAAACAAGTTAGCTCTAGGAAACCACATGCTTATTAAAAAAAAAAAAAAAAAATCAATGGCAGTAAAGTGAGCTCATGGACGGGCAAGAAGGAGAAGATCCATAAGTTGGGGATGGATGAAATGAAGAGGTTGGATTCTCTGAAAAAGTGAAGGAGAGTAAACAAAGGAGGATGAGAGATCCAGAGGGTGATGTGTGACTCTACACTTTCTATTACTTTATGTGGAGGGACCACAGATAGGGTTGTAAACGGGTCGGTTCCAGTTCGGGTTCATGGTGGACCCGAAACCGGAACCGTTAAATAGAAGGTGGAACCGGATCTAAACCCGGAATCATTTCGGAACCGGTTTCTTGGCTCCGGAACCGGAACAAGAACCATAAATAGGACGGGTTTGGATCCACGTCCGGATTTAGGTAGATAATGATATTAAAAAATATATAATTTTTATGAGAGATTTTCGAAAATTAAGGTAATATGTCGGGTCTCGGGTCCACGGGTCCGAACCAAGGTGAAACCGGAACCGGACCCATTTACTTATCGGAGCTTAAATAAGGACTCAGACCCGGTTTTAAACGGGTTGGAACCACCAAATAATCGGAGAATCGGGTATCCGTTTATATCCCTAAACTCAGAAGAAAAACTAAAATATAAAAAATATAAAAAAAATACCACATTTATTTAAACGGTGGAGATAAGTGGGTCCCAACGAATGAAGGTTTGAGAGTGTTCAATGATTGATGATGTGGGGTCCAAGGTTGCCTTTGGTTGCTTGGAGTTTTGCCTAGAGCCTAAGGTAGGGTTGTAAACGGGCCATTCCAGTCTGGATCCACCGTTAATGAGAATATGGACTTGGACCCGAAACCGAAACTGGTTCAATATATGGAGCGGGTCCGGATCCGGGTCCAAGTCAATTAGAGAATGATTTTCATCCCTTATTCATGCAATCCTGAATTGAACAAAATCCAAGCCAAGCCCTCTCCATGTATTCTAGACATCCTCCCTTCAATTCGTCATTGCAACCATCAATTCAAAGTAGAAATCCATTTCATAATATAATTTAAACCAATCATTCAAATCAAAGAGAAAGAAATCCATAATTCAAAGCTATAAACCAAAATTAATACATGCATATCATTCCATAAGATGAATATCCGCTTGCCTTGTTTGGGTGAAAGCTCAAACTCACCAAACCCTAGCTCAAAATTCCAAACCTATGAAATAAACCAAACCCTTCTAAATTAATCACATA
>QPKB01000007.1:2785295-2800803 GCA_003546025.1 Camphora micrantha
GTTTGAACAGGTCGCTGGACTATATTATAGTGCAGCGATGTTGTACCCTAGCCAAGCCAATTCCACTACTTAATTTTTTACTTTTGAATATTAAAGACATGTTACAATTGAATACAAACAATCTCAATTTTCTAAATTTGGAATTTTTTAAATAAAAATATAAAAAAACTAAGTTTCCCAAAAGCTCTTAATGGATTTTGAATCCGTTTTAAGAGATCAAGACCTACTTGGTTTAGAGAAATAGAAAAGAAGTTGCTTCTTTTCATGCCAATTTATTGATATCAGACCCATAATAACCTCACCTATATTTATTTGGCTCGATCTTGGCATCTGTTCGAACCTTTAATTTGATTTAGGTCACTAAAATCGGTCCTTAATATTTAGTTCTACATGGAGTTCGGTATGTATTCTGTACACCCTAATTTCGGATTTCTTATGCTAGTGGATTGATTGTTTCATTCCATGGTTTTTATTATTTAAGATTAAGATCCAGCATGACCTCTGCGGATCATGATGAGCAACAGGGCTCCAGTTATATGATGAACCCTATATTCCTAAGATTTTTTTATCACTTTGATGTGTAATTCTACACACACAGATTCTGTACTAGTTAAATTACATGTCCTTAAAGGCATGGATACTCAAATCAATGGCAATCTCTACAATCAGTTATTACATCACAAACCCAATTCATATCAAACTATAAATAGGAAACAAAGTAAAAGAAGCATGTGGTTAGCACTCGGCATAAAATTAAAAAAAAAAAAGGACAATTATTCATGCTGATCAAACAGCTTATTAGTTATTACAACACAAGAAGTTCCCAAGATGCATATGCACGTGTAATGGGAAAGACAAGAAATCTTCTTCCATCCAAGAACATGAAATGGAATTATTCACGTACAACAAACTAGAAAGCAATAAGGAGTATAAAGAACCCATTAGTTTGAAAGAGATGGAGGGGGATCAAGAGGTGGCAAATCAGCAGGAGCAGGTAAAGTGTTTGCAGAGTCGGGAACAACATTCGAAGTAACAATTGGATCAGGGGAATGAAAAAGCACGGCAGGAAGTGGAGATTCAAGACTTCGAGTAACTTGAGGAGGAGTGGTAGTAGAAATGGAAGGTTGATTTGAAGTAGTGGTGGAAGAGGATGGATTTGAAGAAAGTGAAGAATCACGAGTAATGTCAGCTGCGTCAGTCGGTCCAGGGACACTATGAGAAGGAACAGATGGAGTTCCAGAACTAGGTTCAGCAGCCACAGAAGCAACACCAAATGCCGAAACAGTAGCATCATCAGAGGAAGCAGTATTTGGATCAATTGCATGGGCTGCAGTTGAAGCAGAAGAGCTGATATCATGTTCTAATTTATCTCCAAGATCATCTTCATGATCAACCTTATTGGGAGGAACAATAATTGGGGTAGAAGAAGAGGGACCTAAAGCGGTGGTCGGTGCAGGAAGAATATGAGAAGGAACATGTGGAGTTCCAGAAGTAGGCTCATCAACAAGAGAATCAACACCAGATGCAGAAATACCATCCAGGGAAGTAGTATGTGGATCAATGAGATGGGCTTCGATTGAAGCAGAAGAACTTGGATCATGTGGTGGTTCATCATGTTCATTATCATCATCAAGATCAGGAGCACTTGGAACAACCTTAGGAGAAGGAGGAGAAACATCGGTAGTGGTTGCGGGACAAGTAGGAGGTGCCAGAGCTGGTCCAGTGTTAGGAGCAGCAGGAGGGCAAGTGGCAGTGGTGGTGGTGGTAGCAAGAGTTGGAGACGAAGAAGGGCCCGAAGGAGAAGGAGAAGTAGCCGTTGCAGCAGCAGCAACATCATCAGGAATAATGGCCAAAGGAGCAGAAATGGAATTGTCAGTGGTACTAATACTAGTGGTAGTAGTGGGAGTACTGGTAGTAATAGGAGCAGTTGCAGCAGTGTCATGATGACTCTGAGAAGTAGTAGCACCAGTAGCAACTGTTTCATGTTCTGGTTCAAAAGAACTGGGATCATGTTCTGGTTCATCATGTTCATTATCATCATCAAGATGAGTACTTGGAGCAACCTTAGGAGTTGGAGGAGAAACATCGGTAGTGGTTGTGGGACAAGGAGGAGGTGCCAGAGTTGGTCCAGTGTTAGGAGCGGTAAGAGGGCTAGTGGCAGTGGTGGTGGTGGTGGTGGTAGCAAGAGTTGGAGATGAAGAAGGGCCCGAAGGAGAAGGAGAAGTTGCCGTTGCAGCAGCAGCAACATCATCAGGAATAATGGCCAAAGGAGCAGAAATGGTATTGTCCTTGACCCTTGTCCAAACTCCATCTGCATCCATAAGAGGTGGTGTATCCATGGTCCCACATTCATAATGCTCCAAATAATTCAGAGATGGAAGTTCAATTTTTGGCCATTTCAGTTCCAGATTCTTTAGAAACTTGAGTCGCAACGTTTCTATGCTCCATTCTGGATGACCCTCTTTTGTGCTTTGTTTAAAACTAAGAGTCTCGAGTTTCCCTCCTCTGATGTAGAGCCTTTTCAATTTCTTCCACGCTGGTGCATCTTTTAAATCTGGATTAAGCCATTTGGGCAGACGCTTAATAGGGTAGAATCGAAGGTCCAGCTTTTCAAGTTCGGGAGGGAACTTGAGACTGTCTACCTGATGCTCTTTATATCCAGGAGTATTTTCTGGCAAATCACTCCATATTACTGTGAAAGAGCTTATGCTTTTCATTTTCTCCAACTCACCAAATTGATCTGTATTTTTTTTCACTTGACTCCCAATTATTATGCTCAGCTTCTTTAGCTTAGCCAAGTTTATCAAGTCAGCTAATCGACCTGTTTTCTTACTTCGGCTTATCACAAACCCTTTCAACACCAAAAGCTCTGACAGTGAGCTGAGCCCCTTGGGCATGCTTTCCAGCATGTAACATTCTGAAACATCCAAATGAGTTAGCCGCTTGAGCTTTGTGATGCCATCCGTCAAATTCTTCAGGTTTTGGCATCCTCTAAGATCCAAGAACTGTAGTTGCTGGAGCTTACTGATAGATTTGGGAATCGTTTCTATCACCGAAATGCCTCTAAGGCTCAAATACTTCAAGTTAATGAGAGAGCTCAACTTTTCTAAGAGTTGGGGATCCATTTCAATGTGATGTTCAGCTGAGGCATGCCACCTGCCAAGTTGCAAAACAACTATCTTCTTCATTCTAGAGAAATGCTCCATGTCCAAATTCAGGTACTTCACATTTATGTTGAACAACGATTTCAATTCTTTTACATCTGGCGATGGTTTCGGTTCCGGCCATAGCTCCGGTTTTGCATCATCCAATTTTGTTATTAAGCAAGCACGGTGGCCTTTAGAGGGAGATGAAGTGGGTGTACCTGTTGGATATGTTAAGATAAAATAAATAGATGTTTCCCCTTACATAGCAACACAGTTAGATTTATGAAAATGTAGTTTCTCAAGTCTCATATGGATATCAAAGTCATGCCCCGTGGCAATTCTACAGTCACTCAGGACATGGTCTTGGTCGTTGAAATAATCTTACTTTCTATAAACAAAATTAAATTAAATTAAATTCGAATATTCTAAAATCCATTTAAAATTCTCTCTTATCCGTACACATTCATTTATGACTCGCTTGATTTCATCATTTGTTTCTATCAAAGCTTTGAAGATCACAAGATCCTACTTCCTACATGCACATTTGTGAGAGATCATGATTGATCTAATCTAGTCAACCACCGGCTCCCACAAGCTTAGGGCCTATTTCTTTATTGGAATTCAAAGAATTCCTCTCTCTAGAGCTTTTGAATGCCCCAGCATAATGGAATTCATAGATTCTCCTTTATACATGAGCATCCAGAAGTAGCACTAAAAAACAAACGGGTTGTAATTCCAAAATTCCGTCGAGGCATTTGAGACCTTTTAGGTGGTTGAAATTTTAAAATTCCTTAGAAAAAATATGATATTTGCAAATGTTAAGGGATAAGGCATCACATTATGTCCAAAAGACCCCAAATTCTTGTTAGAAATTGTAGCAAATAAACATGCCCAAAGGAATTGAATGTGACAATTTTGGACTACCGCAGGCACTTGGTTATCACCATTAAAACAAGATGGATATTCGGATAAGATATCATCTATTCGGATAAGATATCATCTATTTATATTTTTCAAGGCAACCAATGAACGGATGATTGTGGGAGAAAAGGGCCTTGGATTGCTGCGTGTTTTTATTTTTATATATATATATATATATATATTAAGATATATGAAAAGTCTGAATTAGAGTTTCATATAAGTTTGAACTAGAATACTAGAATAGGAATGTGTTTGAACTAAATAAGGTTTCTTTATCAAGGTGTTTTGCTCCTATAAGTGGACTGCATGTAAAGTCTAGATCTATGGGTCCTACCAATGATGCACACATACAATATGGATATAATAGGGAAAAACTATATAAATGGCGGGGGACACACATTTTACACATAAACACTGAAGCATCATATATTACATATGTACAACACAATACGTTGCCCATTTTAAAAGTATCAATTTCACACTTTATCTACCCATGATTATGCCCCATGGCCAATGTTATGTTCATTGAATCTTTTTTTCTCTACTGTTAGGATTGTCAAAATGCCACATGACTCGTTAACACGACACGAACTTACACGATATTAACGGGTTCGGGTGGTATTTTAACGGGTTCGTGTCGTTAATGGGTCGGACCCGTTAATATGTTAAATTAGCGGGTTGTTAACGAATAAAACCGGTAATCCATTAACAACCCGATACAATCCCCCAAATGATAAATGACATAAATTATAAAATGCATGAAGGGTATTTTCGTAAGTTTGAAAAGGTTGAAGTAAAAACCTAAAATCAACATATAAAAGATCATTTTCTATTTCCTTCATTATCCTTTGATTAGCAAAAGAGTGTGTGTTAATTGACATCGTCTGAAATTGACACGATTATTTAACTGGTTAACGGGTCGTGTTGTGTAAACCACTAAATAATCGTGTTGTCTTCTTGTTTGATTTTTGAACCTGTTTATTTAATGGTTCGTGTACGGGTTGAGGTGATTCTAATACGAATTCGTTTATCCGCAACCCGAATCCGTTAACATGACACGATTGACAAACCCATCTACTGTATTAAAAGTAACAAAAATGTATGATAAGAGATCATTAAACTTTAAAAAGGTGGTTAAACCAATGGCCACACCATAATAATTTGATGGGACTGATTTTTTGCATGACCTTTATCTATAATTAAGGAGACCTTACCATATCTATCCTAAGTAACACCATTTATAGGAATGACCACATAAAAAAAGTCTGGGGTCTACTTGTAGGTAAAAATCTTCTGTCTTTATCTTATTCTCCCACCCATCTAAAAAGAAAAAAAAAAAAAAAAGAAAAGATAAAAAGAAGAGAAAAAAAAAAGTATGTTTATGATAATTAGAAGATGTAACAGTACCTGTTTCATCAAAGTTGAAGAAGTTGCTCTCTTTTGCCTTGGAGATGAGCATCCAGTGGATCCATGGATGGATCCTGCACTTGACGATGATTCCACTTCTTTTGTTGTAGACTGGATGGATGAATTCAGAGTCTAGAAGTAGTTTGAAGTAGTCCTCCCCCACTTGCTCTGCTGATTTCTGTTGGATTGGTGATACGAATCCCTCTCCGATCCACCAGTAGATCAAAACCCGCTTTGAGATCTCGCCGCCAAGTGGGAAGATGGAGAGACAAAGCAAGCAATTTCTAAAAGTTTCAGGCAGCTTGTCAAAATCCTCTCCCTTATCACCTTTAGCAGCAGCATCCTCTAACATCTTCTCCAATTCCTCATCCAATTGTTTCCACTCCTCACTTGTTTTATCAACTTTTGGAGTTCGATCTTTAGGCTCACCGGTTTCTTCGAGCACATCCTTAAGACAACTCTCTACCTTTTCCTTCAATTGTTTCATTTCATTAACCTTCCCCTCCATTATCTTCTGGATATCCGCAGTCGTGCCTTCTCTTTGAACAGTTTCCCGATCTTCACAGGCTTGATGAGCCTCTCGAGTTAGTTTTCCCAGCTGGGCTTTGGCCTTTTTCTCATACCTTTTGAAGATCTCATCCAATTCTCGACGCACTGCAGCCATTTGATTCCCAATTTTTTCGATTATTTTCTCCCTAATCTTTTCTTCAACATTGGGCGGAGTCCCACTCCCATTGGTTGCCATGCTCATAGCAAAGAGAGTGAATCAAAGAAGCTCAGATGCTGGAGAATGCTCTTTTGGGATTGCACCAATCAAGAGTTTGTGGAGCCAGTTGTGGGTGAGAGCTCCATGAAGACAATCATGAAGAAGAGAACTCAAAGAGGAAGTAGACAAGTTGTAGTAGTGAGATTATGTAAAATGTAATGTATTTTTTTTTTTTTTTTTCTCTTTTCACAAAAGCAATATGTGCTGATTTTGATTCTTTGAGTAAGCTTATTAGTAAAGGCAACAACTTTAAAATTCGAAAAGCAAAATAGTGGGGTTTCTGCATGCTAACAATCTTCTTAGTTATGAATTCCAACGAACCTGACCTGGGTCTAGCCCATTATGGCCGTAAGCAGAGGCCTAGACCCGACCAAGATGGGTCTCAACCACTATTGAAAAGGCCTTATCTTTATTTTTATTTTTATTTTTATCCTTTGTTGGTAACATTGCAGATGGGTCTCAACCATTGTTTTCCAAGGCATTTTGCATTTTATTCTACATTATGATTTCATCCTCTTCAGAAAATGGAAATTGGGGGCATCAGTTTCTATTGTTCAGTGTGGTGAAATATTTCTTACAGTAAAATGTCTTCTTACCTAAGACTTCAGAAAATGGTTGTCAGCCACTTGAGTTCAGTTTTGCTTTCTGCAAAGTATGCAAAACATGCTTTCATCTCGAGAATGAAACAAAGGGCCTGTTTGACTGCCTGAGTTTGCTTGCATAAACATTCCACAAGTGCAGTGGATGAGTAGCCACTCAAAATTTAATTTTGTACAAGACTAACATTGAAGCATGGATCTCTGTGGCTGTGTATCCTGCAACCTTCCCTGTTTTGTGTCATTGAGCTTGAAGTGTTCAGTGAAAGTAGGTCTCGACAATGACCTTATGATACTGATCACATGACATTTCCCTTACAAATCAAGGCCAAAGTATTCATTCCCTCTACAAAGAGGATGCTCTGTTGTAGCTGCTTTATGAGTTGATACACAAAAGCAAGGTATTATTCATATGCAGTTTGATGTAGCTACTGATTCTGTACAGATGGGGCTCTTTGCAATTTCCCAGGATGTTTTTAAACTCTCCTTTCATTCATAGGCCATTTGGATCATAGTAAAGTTGGGTGCAGGCAAATAAGGGGTTCATGTATTTTGATTACTTGAGTTGTAAATGACAGTTTTGTGAGCTTCATCCAAATTCCAAGAAAGGGTATCACTAAGATGAGAACTGATCTCATTTTGTTTTACTTAAAATAACATAATTTACAGTCTAGAGGACTCCATGGCAAAATGAAATTAGTTTGCAAGGGAGTGATTTTTCATTGTTCCCTGCTAAAACATTTTTGCAGGTTTTGTAGTTGAGATCATAGAGGATGATTTCTTGGATTTTCATTTTCTGCCAATTAAAAGGGAAAAAAGTAAGAAGGAAAAATCTTTAGAAGTGAAAAGATGTGGGAAATGCCTTTAATAAGATGTAATCTATTGTGTTTCTGGATGCATTGGAAACAAGAATACTACTGTTCAGAGTTCCACTAGGAAAATATTGGATTGGGCGTTGCCATTAGAATGCTAAAAGATTTTAAAACATTGGCCAGCTTAAAATTGGAAGTCGGGCCTCATCTTTTAACAGTCCATATCATGGCTTATATGTACGGCTAAATCCTTATAATAGTTGGGTTTTCTTATAGGTTGGGCCAGGATACCAGCTCATTTTGAATAGCTTATTTTATGTCTCGATTCAGTCCGTGGCCTGAAGCGAAGGTCGAGTATAAGTCCATTTGCGAAATATATGGGCTATCTTTGTTAAATATATTAAGGTTGGAGAGATATCTCTTACCTTATATGAGATTTAGGGTGATGCCATCACATCCATATATAATGCCAACAACTTAAATGTGCGGACTCCCATCCTCACATTTATATAAATATATATATATATATATATGTATATGTGGCCAAGGTTCTCCTAGGATAAAGCTTAGGATAAAATTCCTTAAGCTCGCGTTTGTGGGACCCACCCTTGGTCCAACCAAATGGACCATACACACAACCCCCCTAAATTGCACATGTCCACCAACTTTTGGCCAGATGCGAATTTACTAGTCCATTGGTTCAACTGTGTACCGATCCAAATGAATTGTTGACCATTAAACTTTTGGGACCCAAATGGAGATGATAAAAAAAAAAAAAAAAAAAGATTGGGGCTGATTTTTGCACAAAGGACGATCTCAGGGAGTCCTAGAAATCCCCCCATCTCCACCCCCATGTGGGTCTCAAGGTATGCCCCACCACAAAGTTGAGCTTACCTCAGCTTACCTTATCTCATATATATATATATATATATATATATATCTTGTAAGCCTGACATATGAGTAAGAAATTAGGCCTCTGTACAGCCATGGGCCTATAATGAAGCCCAAATCCAGCACAATGGAGATTGGGCTTGAATCTGTTCTTGGGCTTTCTAGTCCCATGAGCACCATAATATAATATGGCTTATGTTACACCCCGACCCAAACTAATCATGATTAAGGTTAATTAATTAAGATTAATGCTAATTAAGGATGAGTAAATGGATTAATCAAGGTCAATGACCAAGGAAAGACAAGTTAGTCTCAAATGATGCATTAAGCATAATGGAATGAAATTAAGTTGGTTAAAATTAGTTTAGACTCAAACAAGGTAGGCTAAGTGTTTTTTTCATAAATACAGATTTTCACGTATTTCGTCAAATACGGAAATTCTTGATACCAACGTGTGTATCTCGAATAGTACGTTAACTTTTGTAATAGACGCGATTCCATTTGACCTCAAATGGACCAAATGAGACTTTATTTGACTCGAAATGTAATAAAACTTAATAAAAGGGGAATTTGGTGTAAGAGAGCCCTATATTAAAATGGAATGAGTCATTCCCTCATTTCACCCAAACCCTAGGCTTATATTCTCCCTTTCTCTTCCATTTTCTTCATCAAGTGTGAGGTTAGGAGTGATTCAAGTGATCTTTGAGGAGAGTATCTTCATCTTCATCTTCTTCCTCAAGCCATTCCTCCATTTTTGAAGTATTGAAACTTGAAAGAGAACTCAAGACCTCTTTGCTTGGAACCACAAGTAAGTAATGGTCTTCTCTTGTGATTTACAAGTGCTATTAGTTGTTTTATAGTGATTTCTAGTACAAATGGCTCATAAGAGTTCATTTGTATGTTTTCATGAAATTAGGGTTTGAGATTGGGGGTTTCCGTCTTAAAAGCAAGCTAAACAAGAGGGGTTTTTGCCACTAAGCTTCAAGAGAGGCAAGTATAAACATTTACTTGTGATTAGTATTAATCATTGTAAGAGCTCATAGAGTTTCCATGTATTTCGTGCATTTTCCATTGAGTTTTGGGATTTGTTATGGATTTAATGATATGGTTAATGGATGATTAGAAGAGTTATTTGTGAATGAATGTTATATGAGGAGGGAACAGGAGGTTCCAATGTTCATTGCAAGTTGTGGAAATGGAATAGAGAAATGAGAGTAGAAGAAGGAAGAAAGATCAAAAATTTCGGACAGAAATTCTGATGGTTCGCTCAAGCGAACAGTAAGTATGCTCGAGCAAACAACATTCTATTTGGACTAAAATTTTGAAGTTCCGCTCGAGCGAACATCGTTTTGTTTGTGTCCGCTCGAGCGAACAACTCTCTGTTTGATCCGTCTGAGCGAACAGTAATTCCGCTCGAGCGAACCTGATACCGGTCGAGATATAAGTTGTAATATTGAAAGGCGAATGTAATACGTAAGAAGATAACATGATAGAAATTATGGTATTACTCGTATATGCCTCGCATACCCTTGTCAAGTTGATTTTGGTCCTTGTCATGGTATATTTTTCTGGTAACCAAGCTAAAGGGACTGGGATCCAAGTGAGAGCCCATGTACATATGGTTCCCACTCAACTAGGAAAGGAGTCCGCACATACAGAAAAAAGACCCGCACAAGTGGGAAGGGAAGCACGCATACGCGTAAACATGTGGCATATCCGGAGTTCGATTCCTGAACAGCCAAGTGAGAACCGTCACTCAGGTAACAAGCCGTTCTCTTATCTTGGTATATTGAGTGCATTATTTGATATTAGTTCTATTGGGCCAGTCGCTTCACTATAATATAGTGCAGTTCCAAGTAGTAAGTAGCAACCATGTCTCCTATGGAGGAAATTTAGAAACAAGTATTCACTCCCTAGTTTAAGGCATGCACCATAGCTAAGAGCTTTCATTATGACCTTTATAATCTGTTTCCTAAACTACCCTTGGAAAATTTTAACAAAACTCTTTTCCCAAAATAACTGATCCTACTAAATTTATCATCCATATCAATCTTTCTACAAAGCACACACCCTTTAACAAAATCTATTTTTTTTTTACAAAACTACCCATGTTAATTTCTTAACAAAACCCTTTCATATACTACCCTCGAGAAATCCCTCAACTTATAAGATAAAAGTGGGTCCCGTGTATTATAATTTCTAAAAGATGAGGCCATATTATAATTCCTAAAGGTAGATCAATGTTATAATTCGTAGTGGTGGGGCCAACACATTCATGGTTTAGTGTTGATGGCACCTCGACGTCACACAAGACCAAGGATCGGTTCTTGGGTCTTTAGGTTGAAGGTATCACTCCTAGGTGGATCAATGTTATAATTCGTAGTAGTGGGGCCAACACATTCATGGTTGAGTGTTGATGGCACCTCGGTGTCACACATGACCAAGGATCGATTCTTGGGTCTTTAGGTTGAAGGTATCACTCTTAAGCAGTAGGCCAACCAGAAAAAAAAAAAATCTTAATAGTGGGACCCATATTCACATTCATAATAGGTGGCCACTTTGTAATTCTTATAAACGTAGACCTGATGTTGTAATTCCTAAAGGTGTGTCCTACATTAAAATTTTTAAAGATGGACATCATATATGAAGTAATTTCCAAAGGGGGCCTTGTGTTCTAATTCCTAAAGGTAGGTCCTATGTAATTTTTTAAAGGCTAAAAATGGCTCACATCTTAATATGTAAACATCTCAAAATTATAATTCCATGATAAATGTTAAGAAGAAATAATTAAGCTATTAAATAAGGAAAATATCGTGCAAATTTTGAATGAATAATTAAGTGATTAAGTAACCAAAAAATGTTACACCTTTTCAACGAATATTAAGCAATTAAAGATAAAAAATGCACATTTTAAAAGAATGATCAATCATTTAAATCATAAAAATATATCGTGAGGGCTCGAATTTTATTTGGGTTCAAGTATATAGTAGGTGCTGGCCTAGATCTTCCATAGTTTTCACCAACAGGGATCAAATTTGGGATGTAGGGCCCAAGTCGAGCTCGAACCTAGACTTTGGTCAAACTTATATGGATGAAAACTACAATTGGAGTATACACAACCATGAGATTGAGCATGTGTTTATAACAGGACATTAAATAAGAAAGATAAAAGTGTTATGAGATATGGATCTTGGGTGGATGCCCACTTAAGATAAGTTAGGGTTAGAATTAGGGTTCCCCTCTTATGAGATTACTTTGCCTATAAATATGCTTCTCTCATTGTATTTGTACAACAGTTAATGAGATAACAAAAAAGCTCTTTATTCTCTCTCTAATCGTCTTTCTCTTGATCTCTCTTTTCTAACACGTTATCAACACGAGAAGTTATAGAAAAAAAAATAAAAATTCATCACATCCCCTCTGCTCTTAAAATATATATATATATATATATGGGAAATGTTCAAGTGCATCTATCCCTCACCATTGGGTGAGGGATGCTTCCAAAAATGGAAATTTTTAAGTACAAAAGAGGGATTTTAAGTACAAAGGGTGAAGTACAAAATGGGGATTCATGTGAAAAAAAGGGAAATTGCCCTCACCCTATGGTGAGGGATAGATGCACATGAATCTTCTCCTATATATATATATATATAGTTTCATCGTGGGCATGTTTTGCACATAGACCGCGAGGAAAGAAGACGAACCCATCCGTGCATTGCAAGCAACAGTTCTCGATTTGTGTGAGTTGCAAGCAGCAACTGATGTTCTTGATTTTTTCTTCCACCTCGAGACGAGCGCCAGATTCATTTGCGTGCATTGCAAGCAGCAACTGTTGCTCTCAATTTTTTTTCTTCCTTCCGCCTCAGGACGTGCGCCAGCAGACAACGCCAAGGCAGAACAGAGAAGTGAAAACGTTGTTGCTCCAAGTGCGGGTCCCGTCTATTCGATCAATAGAATTTCTGACCGAACCTAATTTCTTCGTTCGACTTTTGATCGATGAACGGTTTGGTTCTATAGATTCGTGGCGGCGAGCACTATTTGGCAGACGCAACAAATCAGTATTTCAACAGTTCAAAATGTTTTCTAGATAGCAATCACCGTAAGTGGTATTTAAATCATAGTTCAAATCCACTCTATTAGAATACATAAAATTATTTTATGATACTTATTTATTATAGTATTTGGTTGCTATTCATCTTCTTGCATGATTTTTCTTTTAATTTAAAATTTATTAATACTATGAATGGACCACAAAACAGAACAAGAAGTTCTGATTAATTGTTAGAACTAAAAGTTCTAAATCAAATCTGAAGATTTGACAGAACCGGAAGTTCTGATTAATTGTTAGAACCAAAAGTTCTGATCAATTGTTAGAACAATAAGTTCTGATACATTTTTAGGATCCGAAGTTCTACTTCAAACCTGAAGATTTGATAGAATCAGAAGTTCTAATAAATTGTTTGAACAAGAAGTTCTACTTCAAACCTGAAGATTTGACAAAACCAGATAGAACCTTCAGTATTATGAATCTGCAGTTCTAAATCAAGCCTGAAGTCTTGATAGAACGAGCAGTTCTGATTCTCAAAATTGAGAACCTGATGTGCTAAATTTTCATTGGCTAACTTATTTGAGATGCATTTTTCTTAGACTTTTTTCTTAATGATGAGAATCTTTATTTTTCATTAATGTCCTAATTTATGGTGAATAGTTTAATTATTTCAGTTTTATCATGTGATTGCATAGTTATATTGGTTTATTATTTTGTTTAAGATGTGGATCATGGAACTGAGGACAATCTCTGTTTGGTAGATAGTGCCACAACACACACTATTATGAAAAATCAGAAATTCTTCTCAGAATTGATGTTCACTCCACGAAAGGTATCCACCATAACTGGACATGTGCAAATAATTGAAGGCTCCGAAGAGCCCATATGACACTAAACAATCTACACTTTTACCAGCGTTTTTCCCCAGCACAGTCATTAAACATCGGGGAAAGTTATACTTTCCCCGGCGAAAAAGCCCATATATTTTCGCCGGCACAAGTTAAAATATTAGCGGTGAATTATTATTTTCACCGGCAAAGGATATGTTTTTACCGGCGATAAGTTTAGTGTCGCCGAAAAAGGATACATATGTCGCCGACAAAATGCCTAGATCACTGGCAAAGTTCACCTGCTGGTCTGATGAGGTTATTAAGCTTTTGCCGGCGCTTTAATTTCGTCGGGTAGTTATTTTTGTACCTTAACTTAGTTTTCGGTGGAATAAAATGTAACTGGATCTTCCTGCGGGCCCTAAAAATAAGCTTTTCCATCTCCCGCGCCCGCTAACTCCATAAGCATTTCCAGCGCCCCCTCTTTCTCTCCATCGTCTTTGAAGCTCTGCATTCCCCCTTTCCATTTTCAGCGGCCTCTCCGAGTGCATCTCTCTCTTTCTTCATCAAGTCAACTGCATTGCCTCCTTACAACTCTCTTTCTCTATTGCATTAGTGTTTGGGGTTCATCTCGTTCTGGTGGGTTTCATTTCCTCCACCAGCATCGACGCGTCGCAGCTCTGGTTTTCATCAACAGCAGAAACCCAGATCCGGTTTTAATCGATACTACTCGAAGAAGTTTGAATTTCACTTGGTCAGCTGAGGGTTTGAGAAAGGTTGGTACTGGTTCTGGTTCAGGGTTTTGCTGCATATGTGGGTTTTCTTGGTTTTTATTAGTTTTTCTTCTACTGTCTGGGTTTTGTTGATTGAATGAGTTTTTTTTTTTTTGGATGTCTTGGGTTTTCTTTTCGTTTTCTCTTTGTCTGATCTGTTATAGTATCAATCTCATGTTGTAGAGAACATTGTAAAGATTGGTTTTTTGTTTAACAAAATTGTTCTTTTCTGTTTTCTTCTGATCTGGGTTTGTTTACTGAAAAACTGTGGGTTTTGATGTGTGGGTTTCTTTTTTTTATGATCTGTAATGTGATTTCATGAGTGGAATCCTTTGATAAATCTGTAGATCTACGGTAATTCTCCCGTTTTCTTCTCTGTGGTTGTTTTTGAATGATGCAATTGCTAAAATCCTTAGCCCCCTTTTCTGCTGATGATGAATCTTGATTTAGAAGGTTGTGATTATTTCAAGAGGTTTTAGCAAATCAATAAAAGAAAGTATCTTTGGTCATTCCGTTTCCAAAATTTGCAGATTTCACGAGGACTCACAGCAAGATTTGAAGACATTGCCTGATTGGATTTTTCTTCCTTGTGTGGGTTCTCTCGTGATCCAAATTATGGCTATGTGAAATGAATCTGTTTGCAATTCTATAGATCTGTTGCAGTTATCGGCTTTTTTTGTTACTCAGATCTGCTGTATTTCTCCTCAATCTCTTATGTCCTATTGTGTATAACATCTGATATGCTAAACTTGTGATTTTGGGAGGATTTGGCACAAACCCAGATGCAAATGCATGTTTTCTATCTTTACTTCTCTTTTTCATTTTCCCTGATCAGACTGAAGATTTTGCAGATTTGTGTGTTTTTTTTTTTTTTTTTTCTGAACTGATTTGTTCTAGTTGGTCTCCTTTGTCTGTAGTGAACTTGCATATTTCAGATCTCGAGTGCTGGACCCTTTTTTAATTAAAACCCAACAAGTTCCTTAAACCCTTTGGCATTTGAATGGTTGTGCTTGTGCTTTTGAGTCCTTCCTGTCTCTTCTATAAAGAAAGCATGGGCAAATTGTCCGTATTTTTGGACAGCAGTTTCTCTGAATTCAAAAGTGTGTGGGGGGTTTATTTAGGCTTGGCAAAAAGTATCAATGCATCTCAGCCACCTCGGCCATAAGCTCCACCTCAGCCATAAACTCCATCTCGGCCTGAAGCTCCACATCGGCCTGAGACCCAATCTGAGTCAGGTACTCCACATCGGCAGTACCACCAGGGTGCTTACCAAGAGGCGATCACTTCGGCAGCAGTGCCAGACATCCCATCTCGGTCAGCA
>QPKB01000007.1:2805868-2848390 GCA_003546025.1 Camphora micrantha
AGAAGAAGACAAGAAATGCAAAGAAAAGTTCTGGGAACGTTTTGCTTCTTCTAAAAAAAAAATTGTGCATCTAAACACAAATTGATTATTACTGTATGCAGATGCCGCATGGAAAGTTGTACTTGATAGGGGGCATTCAACTTGTCCTTCGCTTTCAAAAGAGTTGTACGTGATGAAGGGTGCCTACAGCATGTACATGATAGGGGGCATTCAACTTGTCTTTTTACAACTCTTATGATAGGGATTCAAGGGGAGGGATTCGATGATAAAATTATCATTTGCTTTTTTTATTAAAATTTTTTTACTTTATTTTTTATTTTTATCATAGTCCGGTTAATGGGATTTGAAGAAGGAGATGATAATTTTTTTTAATTTTATATTTTTTAATTTTATTTTGTTTAATTTTTTTTTATTCTGTATACTTTTTGATGTGATTGAGAAACTTTTTTGGATTTTTTTTGTGTACTTTATATTTTTGGTTTTTTTGTTTAAATCTGTTTTTTCTATTTTTTTTGTTTTATTATAATTTTTGATATTTTTTTTTGTCTAAATCATATTTTTTTATTTTTTTGTTTTATTATTATTACTTTTTTTTTTCTAAATCGTATTTTTTTTCTTTTTTTTTTTATTATTATTACTTGTTTTAGGATTATATCTTATAATTTGTGGCTATCTTTTGATTAAGAAAGATTTAAAAAATTATTAAATAGATAATGTTAAGATAACAATAAATTATAACAAAAAATAAAGGGGTTTTAACGGGAAAAACCCCCGTACATGGACATTTAATAAATTTAGACCCAATAAAACCTGGCAGACAGAAGTGGTCCTAATGTTACGGTTTTTTTTTTTTTTTTTTTTTTTTTTTTTTTTTTTGTCTTTTAGTGCTATAGTCGATATCGACGCTCATTCATAAGTTAAATACCCAGTTTCGTGTCTTCTTTTTCCCTTTTCATCGTTCGTCTCATGTCTGCAACACTGCCTGGTGACAAACAAGAGTTGTAGCTCTTTATTCACTCCATTAAGGGTGGTGGTTGCACTCCTTTAAGAGGTAGGTATACACTTGAATCTTTATTATTAGTTTGATAGTTTCCCCAAAACTTGGCATTCACTCAACTTGTTGATTCATATTCTTCCTTTTATATGTTACCAGCCCTAGACAAGTAATGAACGACCTTACTCTGTCCAAGAAAATGGCACCCAAGTGCATCTAGAGTTGTGAACGGTGGATATTTGCTCCTAAAAAAGCACTACCATCTTTGATTTTCCATACGTTTTTGGGTTTAGGGTTTAAAATGTGCATTTTTTTGACTATACTAGAAAATGGCACCCAAGTGCATCTAGAGTTTTGAACGGTGGATATTTGCTCTTAAAGTGGCACTACAATCTTTAATTTTCGCATACGTTTTTGGGTTTAGGGTTTTAAATGTGCATGTATTTGACAATAAAGACATCACTTCTCTTCTTCACTGTATTATTTACCCTAACCTAAACTAAAACACAACATTCATGTCCCATGTTAATTCCTTTTCATCTATTTCCTTTTACAAGATCTAGAAATTTTAACAGCGCATTTGCCTTGTCCCATGAAATTGTTATAAAAGGTGGATATACTCCTACAGTTACACTATCTTATTTAGTTTTCATAATCCTTTATTTGTTTAGGGTTTAAAATGTACATAGTCTCTGTATGGCATTGTTTAATAATACAATTAGTACAAATAATACATTTGACATTTCACCATGGGCACTGTTTATGTATACATATTTACCTTTTGTTCTTATCACTATTATGAACTAATTTTTTATTTATAAACAGCATGTCAGATTGCGAGGTTCTAATCATATTCCACTACGATGAAAACTTTGAATTTGATATTATGCATCCCGTCTATAACGGAGGAAAGCAGAAAATGAGGTATTTATCAACTAACATAACATATGGGTCATTGGTTGATGAAGCAATTGAAGCATCTAATTAGGATTCATCTACTTAAAGTTTAAGCATACAATACCTTCATCACAATGGACGTGCATTTTCACTGGCTAGCATTGAAGATGATAATGATGTGAACAGAATGATCAAAGCATCGGGTCAGGATACAAATGAGATCTACTTATATGTTTCTAAAAGTTGGAACAATGGACAATGTAGAGGAGGAGAATAATATAGGTATGTCAATTTGTTGTATTCTAAATTATACTTTATATCAAATATTAATCACAATCCCTTACTTGCATTTTGTTATATGTTGATGCACTATAGGTTTCAGAGGAATGACAAGCATCGATGTTTACTTCGAAAATCGAGGAGTGTATTGATAAGTTGCAAGGGAAAATAAGTGAAAGATTGGACAGCCGTTCCAGAGCTTCCTACAGTTGATCTCCAAGAAGATAATGACATGCATTTTTCAACTATTCGAAACATTACAAGTCCGCATCATAACTTAGGTCAAGAAATTGATGTTGATAATATAAAGGATGGGGCAGAGTATGGTGATGAGAATCATTTTGATGAAAATAATTTCACCGGACAAATTCCAATGATTGTGATGGGCTCAGACAGAAACAACGTTGCCGGGGCTAATCCAGTCAACAATGCATGTCCTTCAAGTGAACATTCAGGTGTTAATTTAATTGACAACATGGTACCTGAAGAATTGAATGTAGACATTGAAAACAATTCTGCACGTGAAATGTGGGTTGGTCGTGAATTCCCTGATCGTGACACATTCCGGAAGACTGTGGCTAAATTTGCAATTTATGGAAACTTTACTTTGAAGCCCTTAAAGACAAACATGTACAAAGTGACAGCATGCTGTAAAGATCAAAATTGCCCTTGGCGCATTCATGCCTCTATCGTGGAATCAGGACCACAATTCAAAGTGCGTACGTATAATCCTGTCCATAGATGCTCGAAGCCAATGATGAGAATGACACATAAACAGGCGTCAGCATTGCTAATTTCGGAGTTCATCATGGATAGAGTCCGACAAAATGTCAATATGAAACCAAAAGAGATCATGAACGACTACCAAATGGAATATGGGACAACTATTAGTTACAGGAAGGCACATGTAGCAGAGGAGATAGCCCTGCGTGCAGTGCGAGGATCTTACGATGAGTCCTTTCAAATGTTGCCTAGTTACTATATTGAACTACAGATGACCAATGCAGGCACAATAACAAACATAGACACCACATCTAAGGACCGTTTCAGAAGATTTTTTTGGGCATTTGGAGTTTGTCTAAGGTCTTTCATTAGTACGTGCAGACCAATGATTGCTATAGATGGGACACATCTTCGAGGGAAGTATCCCGGTGTCTTGCTTGTTGCTGTTACACACGACGCCAATCATAAGCTCCTCCCCATCACTTTTGCCTTTGCGGAAGCTGAACGACGTGTTAGTTGGGAGTGGTTCCTTGCAAACCTACATATAGCGCTGGGTGAGCCTAACAATTTGACTATTGTGTCGGACCGTCAAAAGGGTCTTATTCCGGCACTCATGAACATCATACCCTCCGCAAGGCATTGTTATTGTTGCCGTCACATTGCCGAGAATATCAGGGTAGCTTTCAGTGATGCGGCAATTGTTATGAAATTTTGACGTGCCGCTAAAGCAAATAGGCCGTTTGAGTATGATGCATATATGACCGATATACGGGCAGTCAGCCAAAAGGCATTCACTTACATTGATTCAATTGGAAGGCAACGTTGGGCTGATGCATATGTAGAAGGACGACGATATGACATGCTCACTAGTAATGCTGCAGAATGCACAAATGGCCTCTTAAAGGACACGAGGGTCCTTCCTATTACAAAACAGGTCGAGGAAATACGGGCCAAGCTAATGGAATTTTACCAGAAGCGCCATCTTGAATCGGAAGCAATTACAAGCCGTCTAACACCTTATGCGGAGAAAGTTTTGGAAAAAGAAAGTGAAGAAGCTCGACGATTGCATGTTCGTATGGCTGGTCTAGTTGAGTTTCAGGTACAATCTGTGGAGTACGTGGACGTCGTTGATCTTTCACGCAAGACTTGCACATGTCGAAAATGGGGGATTCTGGGGATCCCGTGTTCTCATGCATTGGCTTCAATGAGAGTAAGAAACTATGATCCATATGAATTCTGCGAACATTGGTACCTATCAAGTGTATATCGTACGACGTATAGTGAAGTATTGCATGCTACCCGTGACAGTAAACAATGGGAGCACACATCTGACGAACGAGTTTTGCCACCACAAGCTACTAAACAGCCAGGGCGGCCAAAGAAGAATAGGATTCAGACCGAGGATCGTAGCCGCCAACGGAGGGTAGTCACCTGTGGTAACTGTAAGGAGAGGGGGTATAATCGACAAAGTTGCCGCAATCCACTGACGCAAACTTGAAGATGGAAGGGGGATGCATGAGTTAATGTGAACTCTTTTTTGTTCTTGTTAATATTTTTTGGAAAGGAGATGCAAGAGTATATGTGAACTCATTTTTTGTTGGTGTTAGTATTTGGTGTAAATGTGATAGAAGATGCAACTGTCTAGACAGTGTACAGTCTACTGAAGCATTTTTTGGAAGGGGGATGCAAGAGTCAATGTGAACTCCTTTTTGGTTGGTGTTAGTATTTGGTGTAAATGTGATAGAAGATGCAGCCGTCTGAACAGTGTACAGTCTATTGAAGCATTCCTTTGGAAGGGGGGATGCTAGAGTCAACGTGAACTCCTTTTTGGTTGGTGATAATGTGATAGAAGATGTTACCGTGATCGGCTTGTACATTTTGTTGAAGCATTTTTTGGAAGGGTGTGTTGTATACTTTCCTTTTTTTTGTAAGGACGAACTCTTTTTTGGGGATAATATATGTTGAAAACTCATCTACGATAAATATAACTATTAATTTCTTGGGGATGCAAGTGTATGACCATTATTGATGTTTTATTTTTCCAGCCTTACTATTGAGAATCATTAATTGGCTAACCCCATCTAGAGCTACACAACTAGTCGAGCTTTACCAAAAAAACAACAACGTTAATGTATTTTATGTTTCATCTAAATAGTCAATATTGAGTATGACCGTGTTTTTTAAGTTTCAGCTAAATGGTCGATATCGACTATGACTGTGCTTTTTATGTTTTAGCTAAATGGTCGATATTGACTGTCACTATAGTCAATATTGACTATGACTGTGTTTTTTATATTTCAGCTAAATAGTCGATATCGACTATGACTGTGTTTTTTATGTTTCAGTTAAATAGTCGATATTGACTATGACTGTGTTGTTAATGTTTCAGTTAAATAGTCGATATCGACTATGACTGTGTTTTTTTGTTTCAGCTAAATGGTTGATATCGACTGTGATGATAGTCGATATCGACTGTGACTGTGTTTTTTGTTTTCAGCTTTATGACAATGGTTGTAAGTCACGATCCAAATTACATTGGTAATCTCCATTCAAGCACACATTCAACACAAATCAGACACTGACATAACCACATTCAATACACGTTCCATAGCCATTCAATTTCAAATAATGTGAGATGAAGGTCCACAATATATAATCAAAATGACAACCACATTCAGTACACGTTCCATACCCATTCAATTTCAAATAAGGTAAAATGAAGGTCCACAATATATAATCAAAATCATACAAGAACCATACAAGTTTGGCCTCTCCGTCTACTGCCCAAGACCTTCCCAAAACTTCTATTAACCAGCTAATAAAATGACATCAAGCTGGTAGGTTCAACAACTCAAGAAGATTCAACCTATTAGCATTCACTTGCCAACTTCTCTTGAATAACTCAATGACAATTCTGCTACGGAAGTAAGGGATATCATTTTGGGTAAATGTGATAGGACGGCGGTGAACACAATGCTCTGCGAATGCCACAGCGAAGACTCCACAATCATTACCATTGTTTTGATGAGGAATGTCTTCCTTGAACACGATAGTTCATAAAAATGGATCCGTCCACCCAAAATGCATATACATCTTGTTCAACTAGTCAATCTGCAAAAAAATGGAAAACAGATTTGGTGGGGGGGTGGGCAACTGTTATCATAAGTGATGTCTCAAACTATGTACTCGGATTGCAATTTAGGATCCCAAACCATACTTCCAAACTCCTCCGCTTTATTCTGTGTCAAACGATCACCAACCATAAATATAAGCAACATCTTCGAGTGTTATAGTTGCTTCCCCGGATGGCAAATGGAATGAATTTGTTTCTGGGCGCCACCTCTCGACCAAAGTTGTTATTAAGGCATGGTCTATGACCATATGATCTATGCCAGCTAAGTAGTGTAGACCTGTCTGCCGTACATATTGCTTTTGAACATCTGTAAGCACCCATACATCTTTGTCGGGGTTTGTTGGGATGCATCTCATCCGTCCGAGTTCCTTGTAAAAACAACAACTATTGAGGTGAACCCAAGAACAATAGAACAAAACTAATAAATTCCAATTGTAAATACAAAATTTAATTTGTTTTCGGTATACCTCTTTGTGACCGATACCCTCCGAGATATGATTGTTTTGGTTAAAGAGGAGTATGTTTGGAGTTTCAACGGGTTTCTCTTCATTGACCTGCAAAATATCAACGAGTTTTTTAGAAATTATTTAGGACTTGGCAGCATTGAAGATCATTGATTTCACAAGGTGAGAAAAAACTCGATTTTCATGGCAGTGTGTGTGCACAATATGGAATTACAGGTGTTGGTGAGATTATCTTGAATTATAATGACTATGCAGCCTGTTGTCGCTTCCATAATGCACCCCTTATAATGGCCATTCTAATAAGACAAAGGCTTTCTAATTCAAGCTATAGTACACTACAACAGCTTTTCTCTTTTCCTACATTCCATGATCAATACCATAATGTAGATCAGTTAGCTAACAAAAGACATCCATGATAACATGGTATTTATAGCAGTTGCCAATTACATACATGACCTCCTTTAACCTCCTTTACATTCTAATAAGACAAAGGCTTTCTTTTGACACCACGCACTTTTCCAACACAGTAGCTGGAAATCTGCTGAAACCTCACCGAGTACCCCTGTTTGGGGCACTGATTAATCATCTTCCCGATGAATGTTTTGTCCGAAATTCGGGGGTTCCAAAGTACATATCACGAACTTAAAAAACTGCTATTTTCGGGCACGATACAATCACGTTTGCCTGCTTTTAAAACCGCGCACTTTTGCAACCCTATAGCCTGAAATCTGCTGAAACCTCGTTCAGTACCCCTGTTTGGGGCACTGGTTATCCAGGTTCCTGATGGATTTTTTGTCCGAAATTCTGGGGTTCCAAAGTTCATATGACGAACTAAAAAACTGCTATTTTCGGGCACGATATAATCACGTTTGCCGGCTTTTGACACCGTGCACTTTTCCAACACAGTAGCTGGAAATCTGCTGAAACCTCGCCGAGTACCCCTGTTTGGGGCACTGATTAACCAGCTTCCCGATGGATTTTTTGTCCGGAATTCGGGGGTTCCAAAGTACATATCACGAACTACAAACTTACTATTTTTGGGCACGATACAATCACGTTTGCCTGCTTTTGAAACCGCGCACTTTTGCAACCCTGCAACCTGAAATCTGCTGAAACCTCGTTCAGTATCCCTGTTTGGGGCACTGGTTAACCAGCTTCCCGGTGGATTTTTTGTTCGTAACTCGGGGGTTCCAAAGTACATATCACGAACTAAAACACTGCTATTTTCGGGCACGATACAATCACGTTTGCCTGCTTTTGAAACCGCGTACTTTTGCAACCCTGCAGCCTGAAATCTGCTGAAACCTCGTTCAGTACCCCTGTTTGGGCACTGGTTAACCAGCTTCCCGGTGGATTTTTTGTTCGTAACTCGGGGGTTCCAAAGTACATATCACGAACTAAAAAACTGAAATTTTTGGGCACGATACAATCACGTTTGCCTGCTTTTGAAACCGCGCACTTTTGCAACCCTGCAGCCTGAAATCTGCTGAAACCTCGTTCAGTACCCCTGTTTTGGGCACTGGTTAACCAGCTTCCCGGTGGATTTTTTGTTCGTAACTCGGGGTTTCCAAAGTTCATATCACGAACTAGAAAACTGCTATTTTCGGGCACGATACAATCATGTTTGCCTGCTTTTGAAACTGCGCACTTTTGCAACCCTGCAGCCTGAAATCTGCTGAAACCTCATTCAGTACCCCTGTTTGGGGCACTGGTTAACCAGCTTCCCGGTGGATTTTTTGTTCGAAACTCAGGGGTTCCAAAGTAAATATCACGAACTAAAAACTTACTATTTTCGGGCACGATACAATCACGTTTGCCTGCTTTTGAAACCGCGCACTTTTGCAACCCTGCAGCCTGAAATCTGCTGAAACCTCGTTCAGTACCCCTGTTTGGGGCACTGGTTAACCAGCTTCCCGATGGGTTTTTTGTTCGAAACTCGGGGGTTCCAAAGTACATATCATGAACTAAAAAACTGCTATTTTCGGACACGATTCAATCACGTTTGCTTGCTTTTGAAACCGCGAACTTTTGCAACCCTGTAGCCTGAAATCTGCTGAAACCTCGCTGAGTACCTGTTTGGGGCACTGGTTAAACAACTTCCCGATTTTTTTTTTGTCCGAAATTCTGGGGTTCCAAAGTTCATATTACAAACTAAAAAACTGCTATTTTCGGGCACGATACAATCACGTTTGCCGGCTTTTGAAACCGCGCACTTTTCCTACACAGTAGCTGGAAATTTGATGAAACCTCGCCGAGTACCCCTATTTGGGGCACTGATTAACCAGCTGAGATCCAGGGAGGCGATGAAGAGGGAGAACCGCTGAGGAAGGGAGAAGAACCAGCTGCTACAGACGTTAATGGCTTCTCTGGGCGCTGAGACTCTTTTTCCCCTCTTCAGTTTTTCATTCTGGCGCCCATTTGAAAAAGATGAAAAGACTGTGCTGCTTACCTCATCGCTACATGGACCTTGAAAAGACTATGCTGCTTACCTCATCGCCACATGGACCTCCACGTAGGATGGTCCCAAAATCGGTCCATTGAGTATGTCCTTATAGACTTATTGTTTTGAATGATAGCATGTCCATGTGGGGCCACATTGCATCAACTGTTTGTATCACCAAACAGTGGACTGCACGTATATATCTTCCAGCCAATGCAAGTTTGTTTGCCCTTGGGTGACTTCCTCTTTGTATTTGAAAGATTATCAACCCTTGAGATGTTCATGGGAAGACGAAAGCTATAGGTGTTTATTATTTACATTGGATTGGAATTCTGCAAAAGGGTTTGGGATCTTTGGAGGCTTGTGAAGATGTCTACCTCTTTTTTAATTGAGGGACAACTGTTGGAAAGATGCTCTCCTTTTCCTTCCCATACCACAATATAACACTCTCTCTAGAATGCCCACAAATTACTTTCTCTGGAGTGCCCACATATTATAATACCACGTTACATCAGTCTCTATGGAGTGATCATTAACAAACCACGACATCTAACTGGAATGCTCACATACACAAAAGCAAATAAAGACAACAATTGAACAACTGTATGTAACTTGCTTGGGCACAGAATATTAGTGACAAAGAATAAACCACCAAAACATATATCCACTACATGTTAAGAGAAGTGATATGTGGTTTAGATGATTGTGATTGTGTCCAATTAGCAGTTTCTTTACATGAGAAAACTGCGCTTGCTACATTTGCTTCTTAAAGGAGGATAAATCACTGAAAATAAAAAGCATTAATCCTATGAATCAAATAAGGAAAATTTCATCCTCAGACCAAAGAGAGGGGATCCACTTCTACTTTGTTGTTGGGGATCTTGTCGGTAATTTCATGAGATTTGATTATAATACTTTGAAACCAATTTACTATGATTTCAGAAAATCCAGTACGTTTGCCATAAACATGTAACTTGGTTAATGTCATAAACAGGATAATACAATACCTTCTGCAAACGGCAGTGCTCATAATCGAATAATCCCTTCTAAATGGGCGAACTAGAAAGTGTAAAGAAGATTGCAAGTCTTTCCCTTCCGAACAATCAAAACCATCAAAAAACGCTAACTCCCTTCTAAATTTAGGGCACAAAAACGAGAAGAAAAACAAAATACCTCCATGTGCATCAAACTATGGTAAAACCGTAAATATCCTCCATTCTCTATCCATTCTCACTCTCTTACCCCATGGTAAAACCGTAAATATCCTTCATTCTATATCCATTCTCACCATTCCTTCCTGAGTTGTCACTGTCAAAACGTGAAGTTGTCCTTCCTTTGAAAAATGTGCATCTACATTAGGCAGTTGTGCATCTGCCTTTACAATGCATCTTTGAGTAAGTTGACCAGCATGTCCCAGAATAAAATAGTTGATTGGACATTTACAAATATAAAAAGAAAGAAGAGCCCTGCTAAATGGACCGATTCTTGGGACCGGTCTCTGGTCCGATCCCAAGAATCGGTCCATTTAGACTTTTTCAAGAAAGAAAGAAGAAGACAAGAAATGCAAAGAAATGTTCAAGCCTTCAATAGTACTCTCTACATCCAACGTTCGTTTCCTGTTTGACAATTTCGCCAACCACATTTCTCCAGATCTTAAACAAAATTTATATATGAAAGTTCATTTTTATGCACGCCTGCTTTTATATTATTTAGTGTTTTTAGAATTTCACATGATATTATTTTTATGACAGTTCATTTTTATGCAAGCCTGCTTTTATATTATTTAGTGTTTTTAGAATTTCACGTGATATTATTTTTGTATTAATAAAATTACGATAATATTGTATTAACAATATGATAATAATTTATTGATTCTTTAGTTGTCTTTATTTCATTAGAATTGGAATATCACGTCAACTTATTTCACGAATATTGAATTTTTTTTTTCATTTTTACGCTGTGATGAAAGATAAAATATTCAGTAATTATCACTCGTCGCGTGTCATGCTGACATGATGTTAATTATTATCAATAAACAATTCTCAGGTCAGATCTAGTAATAAAAAATAAGGTTGATTGACATTTTTTTATCACCCAAAGATGGCACTTGTTACAACTCAATTCCCCAATCTATCAAGTGTTACGAATCAGTCACCCATATGTAGGGTTCTAAATGGGTCGGTTTCAGTCTGGGTCCATGGTGGATCCCGGAATCGGAACCATCATGGAGAAGATGGAACCAAGTCCGGACCAGGAACCATTTCGGAATCGATTTCCTGGCTTTGGAACCGGAATCAGAATCATATATGGGATGGGTTTGGATCCGGGTCCGGATTTAAGTAGAGAATGATAATAAAAAACTATGATTTTTAGGAGATATTTTCAAAAATTGAGGTAATATGTCGGGTCTCGAGTTCACAAGTCCGAATCAAGGTGGAACCGAACCCAGACCCATTTATTTATCGAGGCCTAAATAAGGACCCATACCTGATTTTTAGCGGGTTGGAACTTCCAAATAAACAGAGAATCAGGCACCCATTTACATCCCTACCCATGTAGGGGTGACTATTTTGGAACAATGGTGATAATTGGGTGACCATTTTGTAACATTGCTTCAAATATGGGTGACTGATTCGTAACACTTTGATACGTGAGAGACTGAGTTGTAACAAGTGTCATCTTTGGGTGACCAAAATGTCAATTATCTCATAAAAAGTAATCTTGTGTGACATATATTCATTAGAAAAAGTCTAAATGGACAGAACATTGGGACCGGTCTTTAGACCGATCTAAAGACCGGTCCCAATGTTCTGTCCAAGTAGCAGGACTCTATTCATTAATAATTACACACAACATCAGCATGACAAATAACGTGTGATGCTCATTAAATAGAATTCGGGAGATCAATCCCGGTGTTCCGACACCGGATGGCCGTAAAAAAAATAAATGAAAAAAATACGATTGTTTTAGAAATGTAATTTTAACCATTAAATTTGATTTTGATATTTTGAATCTTGGAAAAAAAAATACAATTTGGTTATTTTATTTATTACAGTTTTGAATCAACGGTTCACATTTGTTGTCTATTTTTTTTCAGTAAATTTGATTGTTGTAACGGAAACAAAATACAGATTCAAAATCTTTCTATTTATAATTTTTTTAAAATTTTAAAAAAAATTTAGGTGTATCAAAACAATGGATTGATTTCCCGTCCCCATTAAATATATTCTCTTGTTGAAAAGCAGTTATGATACTTGTTAACAGTTATATTAATCTATTTGCAAGGATACTAATCTCTTTTTAAATAAAGAAGGGAAAATGACCGTACGGACGTTCCAAAACTCAACATTTACACGAGACCAGACGAAAGACTACAAATTTTCTAAGAGAAGATAGTACATAAAGGACGGACAGTTTTACCCTTTATTCTGCGATATCCTAGGCCTGTAGGATATCGCACCGTTCGATATCCTACATATAGGATATCTTCGTAAAATTTTCATAATTCTCCTTTCAACCTAGGTGAAACAGAGACGGAGATAACTCGGTAAAAAATCATTTTTGCTATAATCATCTTCTTTGATCCTCCAATGGGTTTTTCTCTATGTTTTTCTCATCTTCTTGATATTGATATTGCAGAGCACATGTACTAATTCCACCCATTCCATCCAACCACACCTATAAATAAACCACATGCTTTCATTTTCTAGGCTCCACCTGTTTTCCATCCATATAAAATGCACATGGTTGTGTCAAATCACTACTCATTTCACATGCCATGTACAAATTCCAATTCCACCTGCACACATGCACTTTGTGTTTTTTATTTTATTTTATTTTACGTTATACACTACTTCACCACTTCCAGGTCTCGCTATAGCGAGTGCCCTGGTTCCACTGGGCTTGCTATAGTGAGACTTCTAGCGAGAGTTTCCTCCCCCGAGGGTATTTTCATAAATGGATTAATGCGCTCTGATTTTTTCGTAAATGGATTATTGAGCTCTGATTTTTCCTACCCACTCCTGCTCCCTTTCTCCTCTCTGACTTTTCCTACCCACGCCTACTCTCTCTTTCATTTTCTTCTCTCATTTTCTCAGACTCTGGTATGATCCTCTTATCTTCTTCTTCTTATTATCTTTTTTTTTTTTTTTTTTCTCTTACTCGTGCAGTTTCGATTTTCTTGGGTTTTCTTGGATTCATCCAAAACTTTTTGGAATTGGCATTTTTCTTTATAATGTTCACGAGGAAGGAGTTCTCTTGAGATCCCCTCATATATGAACATATTTTGAAGCCTGCTAAAAGAAAAAAAAAAGGATAAAAAAAAAAGAGGTTTATTAACAACATTATTCAGGGCGTAAGGCCCAACAACCTGTTGCTCTAAAAAAGAAAAAATTAAGGAAAATGGAACTTTCGAAATTGAATGAATGTTGGGTGGAAGTGCATGTGATTCCATTTTGGGTGTTCTCCATTTTAACGGTAATAGTAATATCCTATCGGAACCCACAAGTCAAAATGAAGAAGATAGAAATGGAAGTCTACAGTTTGTGAAAAACGGAGGTCTTCCATTTGTAGTGTAGAAATGTATTCTGTTTGGATGGAAGTAGGTCACGGCATGATATCCTTCCAACTTGGGATACCAAATGGTGCGACATGCTAAGAATCTGAATTAACTTTGAACGTACTATTTAACTTTGAACGTCCTTTGCGTAGAATTTTCTTCTAGAAAAATTTAAAGTATTTTATACGGTCTTGAATGAGTTTTGCAATGTCCGTAGGTAATTTTTTCAATAAAGTAAAAGGAAGAAAAGTCAAAACTCTAAACCACAACCACATTTCCAGACAAAGTTCCTGTACCTGGTGACAGAGCCATCTACAGTTGCTGATGTAAACATACAAACCCTGGCACTCTGTTCGAGCTCTCATTCCTTCCATGGCATCCAAAAATATCCTCGTCTTTTCCTTCACCTTCATTTTCTCTCAATTTCACTATTCAACTGCACAAATCTGGGTTCGCTCCGGCTACTGGTTAGCCGGCAGTGACTTTCCGGCCGCCGACATAAACTCTGCGTTGTTTACACACCTAATTTGTGCATTTGCAGAAGTAGACAACTCCACCTACCAAGTCTTCATCCCCTCCAGTTATGCACAAAACTTCTCTGTCTTCCCTTCTGTTGTTAAACGCAAAAACCCTTCGGTCATACCTCTTATGTCTATATGGAACGGACAAGCTTCTACTGGTCAATCAATTCGTGGCGATCCAGTTAACCCTTCAGTCTTGTCTTCCATGATCGAACAACCTTCTACTCGCAAACCCTTCATTGATTCATCGATAAAATTGGCTAGGCTTCATGGGTTTCTAGGGATAGACCTGTTTTGGCTTTGGCCTAATAGTACAGACCTGTCAAATATTGGAGCTTTATTAGATGAGTGGAGAGCTGCCATTTCTTCTGAGGCAACAAATTCTAGCCAGTCAGAGTTGATTTTCACAATGGCGGTTCGTTACTCGCCAAGTCTTCAATCGGTAAGTTATCCAGTCGATTCGATAAAGAAGAACTTGTATTGGGCACATTTGGTGGCATATGACTATCATTTGCCTTTGAAAGAGAAATTTACAGGCAATCATGCAGCTCTGTATAATCCTTCAAGCAATATCACTACGGATTTTGGTTTAAAGCAATGGTTAGGTATGAGAATGCCTGCTAACAAACTGGCTTTGGGACTGCCTTACCATGGCTATGTTTGGACACTGGTGAATCCAAAGGACACCTCTGTTGGGGCACCAGCATCTGGTCCTGGTACCACTCTTGATGGTTCTATGGGTTACAGGTTCATCAAATCATTCATTCAAAATTATGGTTATGGAGCAAAGCCAGTGTATAATTCGACCTATGTGGTTAACTACTTCATTGTTGGATCGACTTGGATCAACTATGATGATGTGGAGACTGTAAGAGCTAAGATTTCTTATGCAAAAGAGAAGGGGTTGATTGGAACCAATGTGTTTGCGGTCATCAATGATGATAATTGGGCACTTTCTCTGGCAGGTATTGAGAGCTTTTTTATCTGCAACCTCTATATATATATATATATATATATTTATATTGGGGGTATTCCAGTGCATGTATTCTTCACCATTTTTTCTTCACCATATATATATATTTATATTGGGGGTATTCCAGTGCATGTATTCTTCACCATTTATGGTGAGGTGCTTCAAGTATATATATATATATATATATATATTTTGGAGGTATTCAAGTACATCTATCCTTTACTACACCTTTCACCATTTGTGGTGAGGGACACCCTTCTTGGGGCGTTTCAAGTACAAAAGGGCTTTTGTACTTGAAGGGAAGATCCCATTTTGTACGAGAAACACTCCAAAAAGGGACGACCCTCACCTCACCATACAAATGGTTAGGGATAGATGCACTTGAATATTTTCCCCTATATTTTCATATTAACTTGCATCATTGAGCATTAATATGTTTCCTAAAATACAATTTATATATAGAAAATTTGGCCCTTCGAAGAGAACCATATGCTTATACATTGTATTGGTTTTTGTCGAAATCTATTTTGAACAACAATTACAGCTGCCGGGGTAACAGATCATAAAAGCAAGCGGAAGTTGTTGCTGATCATTTTGCTTCCAATCGCTTTCATTTTGATCGTAGTAGCCACTGTGGTGTTTTATCGACGAAGCAGCCTATTCAAGACAAAAAAAGGTAAGTTCTTCATGTGGCTACTCAATAGTAGGAAGAAAAAGTCTAAATGGACCGAACATTGGGACCGGTCCTTGGGCCGATCCCAATGTTCGGCCCCATTGGATGATAATGGGGCCGAACATTGGGATCGGTCCAAGGATCGGTCCCAATGTTCGGTCCATGTAGCAAGGCTCTAAGTAGGAATTACAAAATGAAAGGGTCTGTGATTTTCTGACCAACATGAAATGTTTCTGATTGATTTTGTAGGGGATGCAGGAACAATAATTCTTGGGAATAGAACTTTATCAGGCTCGGAAAATCTTGACGGCAATGCTCCTACTATCCAAGCGTTTAGTTTTGCACAAATCCAAGCAGCTACGGGTAACTTTTCAAATGAATTCAAGCTCGGAGAGGGTGGGTACGGCCCTGTATATAAGGTACATACAGTTGTCCTCTAAAGTTCTTTCTTCTTTTTGGTTCATTAATGTTGGTGGACGGATCAAGATACACAATACAAAGTTAGCATATTTGTACATACGGAAGCGTATAATGAAATAGACTTCACTGGGGACATGACATGAATGGGAGATAATATGAATGGTTTAATTGTAGCTGAAATGGTGAAATACAGCCCATATTGTTGACTAAGGATGTGATTTCAAAATGTGTTCTTCCTTTGAACTATATTATTGAGGGTATAAAGAAGTAAATTTTTGAATAATTGAGGCACTATCGCCTTGAGCTAGAACAGAAGATCAACCAGAGGCTGCAGCGCAGATTGAAAGCAGAGTGGCACTCATGAATCAACCGTGTGATAAATTGAACATAAATATACAGCCTCCTCTCACAAATCCTTGGTAAGGCTACGTAAATCGGCCTCTCTAGATTCAGAGTGATGAAAGCCTCATGCTGTCATGCACTAGGTACTAACTTTTATGTGTGAGAAATCTAATATGAGACCTGAGATGACAAGTAAATGTGGGGAGCAAGATCAAATACCAATGCAGCTGTTATTTACTGTAATTTGTCTATATATGTTGGCCTTGATCTCTAATTAACTTAAAATTAAGGTTAACTAAAACAGATGGTGTTAATGTTACGAGTTCATTTGGCCAGGGTAAATTACCAAGAGGACAGGAAATAGCAGTGAAAAGACTTTCAGCATCATCGACTCAAGGACTTGAGGAATTCAAAAATGAGGTTTCACTCACTGCAAGACTTCAACATGTAAATCTAGTTCAAGTTCTGGATTCTGCAGTGAGAGGGATGAAAAGATGTTGATTTATGAGTACATGCCAAATAAAAGCCTGGATCTCTACCTCTTTGGTAAGCTAAATTTAAGTTCTTTATGCATAATACAACCTGTCTGTATTTTCTAGTTAAGCAATAACTAATTGTTTACTAGCTCTAATGTTCTGCAGATCCAATTAGGCGATATGTATTGGATTGGAATAAACGGGTTCGCATTATTGAAGGAGTTATTCAAGGGCTTCTGTATCTACAAGAGTACTCGAATTTTACTATAATTCACCGAGACTTGAAGTCTAGCAACATTTTATTGGATGAGGAGATGAAGGCAAAGATATCAGATTTTGGAATGGCTAAACTTTTCAGAAAAGATATAGACGAAGCAAACACAGACCGGATTGTCGGAACTTTGTAAGTAATTACTTTTTACCAGTATCTGACCTATGTTATTATTATAGCTGCTTAGTACTAAAAGCTTCTATTGTATCATTGACATGCAGTGGTTTTGCTCCTCCTGAATATGTAAAGAAAGGTATATACTCCATGAAGTATGATGTATATAGCTTCGGAGTTGTACTTCTGCAGATCATAAGTGGCAAGAGGAATAATTGTTATTACGGTCGATACGAAAACTTGACCCTTCTTGAATATGTGAGTTCTACTTCCCGAAACCGTCACTCTCAGTCTTTTGTTATTTAGGCTGAAGCTCTAACCATTGGTCACATTAAACTGATGCAGGCATATGATTTGTGGAAGGAAGGTAGAGGGAAGGAGCTCCTTGATCCATCACTTGACGATTCGTCTTCACCTTGCAAACTCATGACATGTATGCAAGTAGCACTGCATTGTGTTCAGGAAAATCCAGATGATAGACCCTCCATGTTGAAAGTGTTCTCAATGATCAAAAGTGATGCAGTGGATATTTCTGCTCCTGGAAGGCCAGCATTTTCAGTGAGAAAAGGAAGAAAGATGGAAAGTGGATCCTCATCATCCCAGCCAGAATTTATTTCATATAATGATCCAGAAATCTCCCAATTGGAACCCAGATGATAGTTCTCAGAATTCTTCTCCATTAATCATGTGTTCATAAAACTCAAAAATGATTTTTCTCTGTAATTACAAATTTTATATTGCTTTTTGTCCAAATCTGAAATAGGCTTAGGCCCATTCATAGAGTGGTAAGATTGAAAAATGATTGTAGGGAATAATCTTACCAATCATTAGCATAAATAATTTCACCACATCATTTAATTATTTTTTAAAATAATAAAGGTAAGGGATTTTTACCAAATAAATGTCCTTATACTTGTATTATACTGATTTAGGGTGAAATACACCAAAATGACAATTTTAATGTTCATATAAGGGATTTTTACAACTCTACTCCCAAAGCTGTAGACAACATCGTCATCCCAACCCATAATTAAGAACGACAGTTTCTCCTCATGTATCCTCTTGCTTCCAAAAGAAATCTCTTGATGTTTTCTCTCCTCTTGATTCCTTTTCGGTTCTTCTTCTCATCACCACCTTAAAATAGAATAGTGAGAGCTTCTCCTCTTCCTCTTTCTCTTGCTCCCCTCTTGGTAAAAGCTGAACGGATTTGAAACACTACAATCTCCTTGATCTTGGTTCGACAAATTGGCCTTCAATCTTGCAGGTAATCTCCTCTTCTTCTTATCCGCAATTCCATTAAATTTGATGATCGTCTGTTCCTAGTTTTTCTATTGGTATCATCTGTTCCTAGTTGGAATTTGAGAGGTTTAAGCTTCAATAAGTTTTGTTTTGTCTCAAATCCTAGTGCAACATCCTCTGTTTTCCACAAAAATTACATCTTTGGTTTCTTATTTATAATTTCTTATTACCATTTTGATGTTTAGTTGTTGATATTTTATTATTATTTTCCTTTAATTTTATGCACTTCATCATGCATGCTAAGTGTTTGATGGAATTCTTCACTGAATTAGGGCACAGTTTTTTATTTTTTTGACTTCTTGCTGGTTTGAAGTAATGTTTTGAAGATGATTTTTTACATATTGTTGAAATCCTCTTTTTCTTTTTCTTTTTTTCATTTTTTTTTTATTGGTTGGTTTATGGCTTTTCACCTGGTAGAGATGGCTAAATACTCATTTGTAGCTTAATACACTTACGATTATGTTCTTTTCACTTGCTTTTATGTGCATTTGCAAAATTTCTAGGCTCTTCTTTATATGATCGGATCTTTGAATGAGAAAATTGACGCTTGGAGATCTTTTTCATCCTCCCGAAATCAATATAATCACGAGAGAAATTAATGGCGCTGCCAATATCATTCCCTCACCTGATTTGTAGTGTTTGTTTTTTTTTTTTTTTTTTTTTTTTAATTTATTTATTAAATCAATGAAGTTTCTTTGGAATTAAATGATTAGAGATCTATTGTTGTGATGGTTGTAATCAATTGGATTATGAAAATACGATTCTTGTAAAAATATCATGTTTTCAATTAAGAAATATAAAGAAAAGCATGTGTCAATGATCAGCAATGGCTCACATATTGAGTGCTGTATTCTCTACTTACACTCTTCGAGCTTACATTTGCCAAGGTCATGTATTCTGAAAATTATAGTATTTTATTGGAATACTTAAAAACCTCTTCTCTGTGAATACTTCCAATATCTCTACAGGCTTCAAATGGGCCCTAAGGCCCAGTCCAAATTAAACCTGTTAAAGAAATGAGGTCTAGTTAGAAGTTCAAGCCTGGCTTATTAGGCCTGTATCTATGTAACTCTTTGTGATTACCAACCAACTACATGCTGTAAAAAAAAAAAAAAAAAAAAATGACATTCTCAAGAGAGCTGATTTTGCAATATATTTGGAAGTGGGTTCCTTGGAACTAACAAAAAAATCACATGCTTCAGAGAAACAAAATAGTGGGCACGTGCACCTGAAACTTCTAATCCATAACAAGCAATCTGAAAAAGCATTTCTGAGCCAAATCCGTGAGCCTTTCTCATTGTTTACGCACCCCATTATAAAGTCATTATCATTTTGTTGTTGGAGACAAAAAAATGGGCGAAGAACCAATAAATTAATTGTAATGATATCGTTATCAGAAAATTTTGAAAACTAGATTTTGAGTGAAATCGTGAGTCTTTCTTTCTTCTAAAGAACTAAAACTTTCAATGGTAACTCATCCATGTACTTTTTGAATGCTGCATACACAAACAAATTCCGACAGTCAAACTGCTCGAGAGGGAATGATTTTTGGGTGTTAAATGTTAAATTGTTTTGCAATTTTCATTTTATGAGGTGAAAGGATGTTTCTACAGATTTTGCAGAAAGACTGAATCGAGCCAAAAAGAGGGTGTCATCTCCTAAAGCCATATTTGGGAGGTAAAAACACATTTTACTACTGCAGGAGACGTTTCACCGAATCCTACAATAGAAACTGTAGCAACTATAGAAACTCAGTTTCTAATATTAATCTTCTGAAAATTTGGAATCACAGTTGAAATAAACTGCTATGAAAACGGTCAGGCAAAAATGTCCTACTGATTAATTAAGAGATCTCTGCTGGAATCACCTGAAATCATATTGAGACAACTCAATAAAGAGAAAAATTGGCTTTCTCAGCAGTGCCATGAGATCAGTCTCGATGGGGTCTAGTCGTCTAGGTCTGCTTAAGGCTATAATGGGTTGGACCCATATCAGGTGTACATTGGAATTCCAAACTAAGAAGATTGATAGCTTGTAGTGATCCTTATATTTTTCTTTTGGAATATCAAAGTTCTTACCCTTACCATTAAGCCTACTCAAAGGATCAAATGGGTTCCAGTTGTTTTTTCAAAACGACAATGCGGGCAAATTTGTGTAATAATTTTCAGCAGAAAAGTAGATGATTTTATGAGGAAAATCCATTTTTTAGGCATTTGGTGAAGAAAAATTCTACGGAAACGCAACCCTGCCTCTTCAGCATATTCATTGCTAATGCTGAAAATGGGTTTCATATGGGATTTAGTGGGGGGAACGGATTTCCTCGGAAAATTTCTTCCTCTTTTACTCACTCTTTTCCATTTCAACCCAAAACCCTACTACTCTTTCATTTTTTTTTATTTCTTTAAATAAATTATCATTTGATGTTGAATAAATAATATGCATGTTATGTTATTTTTCTTCAAAAAATTGTTTCGCCAAACAAGAAAATTTGATTTCCTATAAAGAATCAACAGCAGCACAAAACAACATTAGCACTAATTCAACGAAGAAAAAAAATTCGCACTAAACATGAATTTCTAAATTATGGGAAAAATCCTTTTCCGAGGTTTCCATTTCTATTGAATTTGCTGACATGACAATTTCTCCTTTTCGCAGAAAGAGTGTGTATACAAACGTGCCCAACATGTCACATATTCTAAGTCCAATACTTGTTTCCTCTACATAGCTAAAGATCATCATCCCCATGGAAATAATGAATTTGAAAGGAATGATTTACATAAAAATAAAAACAAAGATAAGACCTTTCAATAGTGGTTAAGACCCATCTTAATTGGTCAGGTCTAGGCCTCCGCTTATGACCATAATGGGCTGGACCCAGGTCAGGTCAGGTTAGTTGGCATGAAGAAACCCCACTAATGCTTTTCGAATCCTTTCTTCTTTGAACCTGATATGCAACCAAACCATGCATATTACAAGTCCAAACTAACCCAAACAATCCCTCTAATCAAGTCATCAATAAACAAATCCATTCCATTAGGCTAACAACCTAATTATCATGTTTTCAAACCCTAAAAGCATTCAATGAACCAATAACATCTAAATCATCATTTTTCCATACAAATCAAGGGAGACAAACATATCAAGCATAAATATAAACATATATACTTGCCTGAGCTCAAGAAATCCAAGAGAAATTTAGGAAAAAACACTCTTTGAGCTCAAAAATGGGGGAAATGGTTTCCAAACCAAAAACCTCTCTACAAATGAAATGTAAGGGGAGAGGTGAGCTTATCTAACCATTACTAAGCCAAAGGAAGAAGATTAGTTAGACCTAAAAGCTTGAGAAGCCTACCTTTGAATGGGTTGTGAATGAAAAGCTTGAAAAAGGTAATTGTTGAGAACTTGGGAGCAAGAGGAAGAAGATTGGAAGCTTCGCCGTCAACGTCGGAGCTCCGGTGATCGTCGGCAGTGAAGAGGTAATGAGGAGGCAGTGGAGTTGAGAGAGAACACTGAGTGATAGAAGAGAGAATGAAAGAAAGGGTGGGTTGGCTTATATTAGGTTAGGTAAAGATTTATTTTAAGTTTAGTCCTTGGGTTTGCTAAAATGATTATTTGGGCCTCTTCGACGCGTCGAATCGAAATGCGAATGAAGACTAAAGTTCGTGAAATGTCGAGACCTACCCGATGCACCCAAACTCACAAAAACTCATAATCTCATAAAAACCCTTGAAAACTCTCAAATTGCAAACCACCCCCCTTACTCTACCCAAACGCACTCCGAATCACGCAAGACTTCGCACGCGAGGTCCAAGCAATAAACCCGACTCGCTAAGACTCTAAACACACTTACTAACTAATCAACCAATTAATTATAATTAATGGAAGATTAGTATGTGGGATGTTACACCCATTGTCGAAGAACAAGAAGAGAGTGACGAGATCAACATCGAAAAAGAACAGCATCAAATGGCTGCAGTGCGTCGACAATTGGAGGATGTCTTCAAAAGATATGAAAAAAAGGCTAAAGCTCGGCTGGGAAAATTAACTCGAGAGGCTCATCAAGCTTATGAAGATCAGGAAACTGATCAAAGCAAAGGCACGACTGCGGTTATCCAGAAGATAATGGAGGGGAAGGTTAATGAAATGAAACAATTGCAGGAAAAGGTAGAGCGTTGTGTTAAGGATGTGCTCAAAGAAACCAGTGAGTCTGAATATCCAACTTCAAAAGTTGATAAACATGTTAAAGAATGCTGCTGAAGGTGATAAGGGAGAGGATTTTGACAGGCTGCCTGAAACGTTTAGAAATTGCTTGCTCTGTCTCTCCATCTTCCCAGTTGGCAGCGAGATCTCAAAGCGGGTTTTGATCTACTGGTGGATCGGAGAGGGATTCGCATCACCAATCCAACAGAAATTAGCAGAGCAAGTGGGGGAAGACTACTTCAAATGACTTCTAGAGTCTGAATTCATCCATCCAGTCTACAACAAAAGAAGTGGAAGCATCGTCAAGTGCAGGATCCATCCATGGATCCACTGGATGCTCATCTGCAAGACAAAAAAGAGCAACTTCTTCAACTTTGATGAAACAAGTACCGTCACATCTTCTAATTATCAGAAACATTCTTTTTTTTTTTTCTTCGTTTCATCTTTCTTTGTCTTTTATTTAAATGGGTAGGGAGAATAAGATAAAGACAGAAGATTTTTACCTACAAGTAGACCGCAGACTGCTTTTATGTGGTCCAGCTCATGGGGCACACTTGGATGCATTCTAATAAATGAGGTTGCTTAGAATAGATATGGTAAGGTCTCCTCAATTACAAATAAAGGTCATGCAAAAAATCAGTCCCATCAAATTATTATGGTGTGGCCATTGGTTTTTCCACCTTTTTAAAGTTTAATGATCTTTGATTATATATTTTCGTTACATTTAATACAGTAGTTGGGGCTGTCAATCGTGTCATGTTAACGAATTCGGGTTGCGGATAAACGAATTAGTGTTAGAATCACCTCAACCCATACACGACCCATTAAATAAATGGGTCCAAAATCAAACATGAAGAAGACACAATTATTTAGTAGGTTACACAACACGACCCGTTAACCCATTAAATAATCGTGTCCATTTCGGACCATGTCAATTAACACACACTCTTTTGCTGATGAAAGGATAATGAAGGAATTAAAAAATCATCTTTTATATGTGGGTTTTAGGGTTTTACTTTTAACCTTTTCAAACTTACCGAAATACCCTTCATGAATTTTATAATTTATGTCATTTATAATTTGGCGGGTTATATCGGGTTGTTAATGGGTTACCGGTTTTATTCGTTAACGACCCGCTAATTTAACGTGTTAACGGGTCTGACCCAGTAACGACACAAACTAGTTAAGAGGCCACCCGAACCCGTTAATATCGTGTGGGTTCGTGTCGTGTTAACGAGTCGTGTGGCATTTTGACAACCCTAACAGTAGAGAGTAAAGATTAGATGAACATGACATTGGGCATGGGGCCAGATCATGGGTGGATAAAGTGTGAAATGGATACTTTCAAAATGGGCAACATATTGTGTTGTACATATGTAATATATGATGCTTCACCTTTTATGTGTAAAATGTGTGTCCCTGCCATGTATATGCTTTGTCCCTATTATATCCATGTTGTATGTGTGTATCATGGTAGGACCCATAGATCTGGACTTTAGATGTAGTCCACTTATAGGAGCAAAACTGTCGACAAAGAAGCCTCATTTAGTTCAAACACATTCCTATTCTAGTATTCTAGTTCAAACTTATATGAAGCTCTAATTCAGACTTTTCATATATATATATATATATATATATAACACCCAGCAATCCAAGGCCCTTTTCTTCCACACTAATCCGTTCATTGGTTGCCTTGAAAAATATAAATCCCTGAGAGTAAGTAATGATATCTTATCAGAATATCCATCATGTTTTAATGGTGACAAACAAGTGCCTACGGTAGTCCAAAACTGTCACATTCAATTCCTTTGGGCATGTTTATTTGTGATGCAGTGCCAAAGAGTAAATGTAACATGTATTCCCGCACAGGAAAATCCTGCACAAACACCTTTTGGTATTCTGGTCATAACTCAGCTTTGGAAGCTCCAAATCGTGCACCGTTCGATGTGTTGGAAAGTAGACTCGAAGACCTTTCCAATGGTATATGGCTTGGAAATTGAAACCTTACAATTTAATCCAGATTTTGAGCTGAACAGTGCCCATCTTCGTAGTTATACTCTGTTTTGAAAATTGTGTCTTTGGGGAGGTGTAGTTTGGTGATAATTAATTGTTTTTGAGAGTCTATAATCAGAAGGAAAGTATGAGAACGTGGAAGTTAGGTTGTGATTACTTATTTTTGTCAATGAAAAGAAATAGAGCTATGCTCTGATCTATGTTTATCTTCCTTCCCACTTTGTGTTCTTGAATTTGAGGATTCTTTTTCAATCTCTTCTTTGCCCGCATCATTTGGTATCAGAGCTTGTGTAACGCTCTTGGTGTATTTCTTTCTTCTTTTATGGTGGTAAGAAGAGGTAGAGGAAGCTGCAATTTCAGAGATGATAGAGATGAAGAAATTCAGGCACTTCGACGGCAAGTTGAAGAACTCACCATGCGCTTTGAGCGTCGAGAAGCTCGTAACGGACGAAGCTCTTCAAGTCATGGTTATGGTAGTGATGAATCTGAGGATGTAAATCCTTTTGGCAACCCTCAAATCCGTGGAGGAGCTATGATGGGAAGGTTTCTTCAAACTTCGGAGGTTGTTAAGATTGATTTACCGGAGTTCCATGGTCGACTCCAACCCGAAGAGTTTCTTGAATGGCTTAGTGCTATTGAGAAATTCTTTGAATACAAAAACATTCCAAAAAACCAGCAAGTGAAGCTTGTGGCTACTAGGTTGCGTGGCTATGCTTCGATATGGTGGGACAAGGTTCAAGAGATGCGGGTTTGCAAAGGTAAACCGAAGATCTCTTCGTGGGAGAAAATGAAGTGTAGACTTCGAGAGAATTTTCTTCCATCAGATTTTGCTCAAAGCATCTTCTCCCAATTTAACAACATTCATCAAGACAGAAAGAGTGTTGTTGACTACACCGAAGAGTTTTACAAGTTGATGGCCCATAACAAAACTCAAGAGACCGAGGAACAACTTGTAGCAAGGTATATTGGTGGACTGAAGTTTGAAATTCGTGATGAAGTTGAGATGCAACGAGTATGGAGGTTGAATGATGCTTATCAACTTGCTTTGAAGGTGGAGGCAAAGTTGAATCGTGGCCATGGAAAGAAATATGCTGATGTTCGTAGTTTTTATCCTTCCTCTAAGGGTGAATCTTCACGTGGAGGTCATGTTGGTTCAAAGACTGGGGGAACCAATAAGAGTGCAGCCAAGTTGAGCACTAGCAACCATGGAGGAGGTCAAGCAACTCACACAAATCGTTCCCCTGCTTGTTTCAAGTGTGGGCAGGTTGGTCATTATCTTAAAGATTGTCCTAAAAGGCGGGTGGATGTTCATGTAAACCTTGCTGATGAAGAGGTTGTTGGTGAACATGAAGACCCTTTTGGAGAACCTAAATATGATGATATTGACGAGGTAGAGCATGAGGAAATTGGGCCTGAAGAAGGGGATTGCTTGGTGATCCAAAGAGCCCTTACTACTCCAAAAGTTGAAGAAGATGAAGAGTGGCTTCGTTCTAATATCTTCAAGACCCGGTGCAAATCTCATGGCAAAGTGTGTTCCCTTGTTATTGATGGAGGGAGCTGTGAAAATATTGTTTCTCAAGAGATGGTGGACAAACTCAAGCTTAACACCGAATCTCATCCGAAGCCATATCGAATTTCTTGGTTCAAGAAAGGCAATGAGGTAAAAGTTACTAAACGATGTCTAGTTTCTTTTTCTTTGGGAAAGAATTATCATGATAATGTTTGGTGTGATGTGGTTCCAATGGATGTTTGTCATATACTCTTGGGAAGACCTTGGCAATATGATAGACATGTTACACATGATGGCCGAAAAAACACTTATACCTTTAGAATGGGTAAAGTGGACATTGTTCTTTTGCCTTGTAAGGAGGAGAGGGTCCGAAAAACTAATACCAGAGAAGAGGACAACAATTTTCTTGCTTTGTCAAGATTTGTGCAAGAAAGCAAAGAGAGTGGTGTTGTGTACATGTTGGTGGCCAAAGAGAAGGAGCAGTCCTTTGATGTTCCGTATGAAGTAGAAGCCATCTTGGAAGAGTTTAAAGATGTCATTCCTAATGAATTACCAAGTGGTCTTCCACCTCTTAGAGATATCCAGCACCAAATTGACTTGATCTCCGGATCTAGTTTGCCAAACAAGGCTCATTATCGAATGAGTCCAAAGGAGCATGAAGAACTGAATAGACAAGTCATGGAGCTGCTGGAAAAAGGTTACATTAGAGAAAGTTTGAGTCCTTGTGCAGTACCGGCTCTTTTAACTCCAAAGAAAGATGGAACGTGGAGAATGTGTATTGATAGTAGAGCAATCAATCGGATTACTGTTAAGTACAGGTTTCCAATTCCAAGAATTGATGACATGTTTGATGAGCTTGCCGGTGCCCAAGTATTTTCTAAGATTGACCTTAGAAGTGGGTATCATCAAATTCGTATCAAGCCCGGTGATGAATGGAAGACAACTTTTAAGACAAGAGAAGGTTTGTATGAATGGATGGTTATGCCATTTGGGCTTTCTAATGCTCCAAGCACATTCATGAGGGTGATGAATCAAACTCTTCGTCCATTCATTGGTAAATTTATTGTTGTTTACTTTGATGACATTCTTGTTTATAGTCGTAACTATAGTGAGCACATTGATCATTTGAGGGCTGTACTAATCACTTTGAGAGGTGAGAAACTTTATGTAAACCTCAAAAAGTGTTCCTTTATGACAGAAAGCCTTGCTTTTCTAGGCTTTATACTAACCTCTGCAGGAATCAAGGTGGATGAGGAGAAGATAAAAGTTGTCCAAGAATGGCCTGCACCAAAGAGCTTGCATCGAGTAAGAAGTTTTCATGGTTTGGCTTCATTTTATCGTCGGTTCATCAAAAATTACAGCTCCATTGCAGCCCCTTTGACTGATTGCATGAAAAAAGGAGAGTTTAGGTGGACTCCCGAAGCGGAGAAGAGCTTTGAACTCATTAAGGAAAAGCTGTCCATGTCTCCCGTACTTGCACTACCAGATTTTGAGAAGGTTTTTGAAGTTGATTGTGATGCTTCACATGTTGGAATTGGAGGAGTTCTCAGTCAAGAAGGTCATCCAATTGCCTTCTTCAGTGAAAAGCTCAATGAAACAAGGAAGAATTATTCTACTTATGATGTGGAATTTTATGCCATTATTCAAGCACTTCGGCATTGGCGGCCTTACTTGATTCAAAGAGAGTTATTTTAAATTCAGATCATGAAGCACTCAAGCATATCAATACTCAAGCTAGTCTGAACCGAAGACACGGTACTTGGGTAGCTTTCCTACAAGAATACACATTTGTTTTGAAGCACAAGAAGGGAAAGTGTAATCAAGTGGCTGATGCACTTAGTCGACGTGTTACACTTTTAAACGCTATGAAGGTGCAGCTGGAAGGCTTTGATTCTATCAAGGATATGTATGCAAATGATGAAGATTTTGGTGATATTTGGGAGGTATGAAAAATGGGGCATCATGAAGACTATATCCTCCAAAATGATTTTCTCTTTCGTGGGACACGTTTGTGCATTCCGAGGTGTTCTCTTAGAGAATATATCATCAAGGAGTTTCATTCCGGAGGTTTGGGTGGTCATTTTGGTAGAGATAAGACAGTTTTGTTGGTCAAGGAGAAGTATTATTGGCCTACCATCTACCGAGATGTTGCTCATTATGTGAAGAGATGCAGAACTTGTCAAACTTGCAAGGGTCAAGCTCAAAATACCGGTGCATACACTCCATTACCAATTCCTAAGGCTCCATGGGAAGATGTTAGTATGGATTTTGTGGTTGGTTTGCCAAGAACACAAAGAGGTATGGATGCAATCTTTGTTGTTGTTGATAGATTTTCAAAAATGGCTCATTTTATTCCTTGCAAAAAGACCATGGATGCTTCTTATATTGCTGATTTATATTTCAAGGAAGTAGTTAAGCATCATAGAATTCCTAAGTCAATCATTTCGGATAGAGATACAAAATTTCTTAGTCATTTTTGGAGGAGTTTGTGGAAGAGGATTGGCACTAGCTTGCTTTATAGTAGCGCTTATCATCCTCAAACGGATGGGCAAACTGAAGTTGTTAATCGGACTTTGGGAAATTTGCTTAGAAGTTTTGCATCCAAGAGGCCTAAACAGTGGGACTTAATGTTATCTAGAGCCGAATTTGCATACAATTCAGTTGTGAATCGTTCTACAGGGAAGAGTCCATTTGAAGTAGTTTATGGACGTGTTCCAGCTCATTATCTTGATCTTGCTCCCATACCTAAATCACCCATGACAAGCAAAAAGGCTGAAGATTTTGCTGCTACAATGGCAAGGATCCATGAGGAAGTTAGAAATAAGTTAGAAGTCAGTAATAAGGTCTATAGGGAAACGGCAAACTGTTCATCGTCGGATAAAGATTTTCAAGGAAGGTGAACTTGTGTGGGTATATCTGAAGAAAGAGCGACTCCCAGCTGGCTCTTATAACAAGTTGAAGGAAAAGAATATTGGCCCACGCCGGATTCTTGAGAAGATAAATGACAATGCTTACAAGATCGAGCTTCCTCCTGATGTCCGCACACATCCCACTTTCAATGTTCGTGACTTGTCAGCATATCATGGAGAAGAAGAAGACAACTCGTGGTCGAGTTCTCTCTCACCTGGAGAGGATGATGCAGTGCCAAAGAGTAAATGTAACATGTATTCCCGCACAGGAAAATCCTGCACAAACACCTTTTGGTATTCTGGTCATAACTCAGCTTTGGAAGCTCCAAATCGTGCACCGTTTGATGTGTTGGAAAGTAGACTCGAAGACCTTTCCAATGGTATATGGCTTGGAAATTGAAACCTTACAATTTAATCCAGATTTTGAGCTGAACAGTGCCCATCTTCGTAGTTATACTCTGTTTTGAAAATTGTGTCTTTGGGGAGGTGTAGTTTGGTGATAATTAATTGTTTTTGAGAGTCTATAATCAGAAGGAAAGTATGAGAACGTGGAAGTTAGGTTGTGATTACTTATTTTTGTCAATGAAAAGAAATAGAGCTATGCTCTGATCTATGTTTATCTTCCTTCCCACTTTGTGTTCTTGAATTTGAGGATTCTTTTTCAATCTCTTCTTTGCCCGCATCAATTTGCTAGTACTTTTAACGAGAGTTTGAGGTGTTGGGGTCTTTTGGACATAATGCGATGCCTTATTCCTTGACATTTGCAAATATCATGTTTCTTCTCAAGAGTTTCAAAATTTTAGCCACTTAAAAGGTCTCAAATGCCTCGACGGAATTTTGAAATGCTAGCCCCCTTACTTTTTAGTACTACTTCTGGATGCTCATGTATAAAGGAGGATCTATGAATTGTATTATGCTGCGGCATTCAAAAGTTCTAGAGAGAGGAATTCTTTGAATTCCAATAAAGAAACGAGCCCTAAGCCTGTCGGAGCCGGTGGTTGACTAGATTAGATCAATCATGATCTCTCACAAATGTGCATGTAGGAAGCAGGATCTTGTGATCTTCTGGCTTGACAAAAAAAAAATCTTTGATAGAAACAAATGATAAATCAAGAGTCATAAATGAATGCGTACGGATAAGAATATTTGAATTTACTTTAGTTTTATTTTGTTTATAGAAAGTAAGATTATTGCAATGACCAAGACCATGTCCAGAGTCATTGTAGAATTGCTACCGGGCATGGCTTTGATATCCATATGAGACTTGAGAAACTACATTTTCATAAATCTAACTGTGTTACTATATAAGGGCAAACATCTATTTATTTTATTTTGACATATCCAACAGGTACACCTACTTCATCTCCCTCCAAAGGCCACCGTGGTTGCTTAATAACAAAATTGGATGATGGAAAAGAACCGAAACCATGGCCAGATGTAAAACAACCGGAACCGTCTCCGGATGTAAAAGAACAAAAACCATCGCCTGATGTAAAAGAACCAAAACCATCGCCAGATGTAAAAGAATCAAAGCCATATGAGCCATATGAAAAATTGGTCTTGTTGTTCAACATAAATGTGAAGTACCTGAATTTGGACATGGACCATTTCTCAAGAATGAAGAAGATAGTTGTTTTTCAACTTGGCAGGTGGCATGCCTCAGCTAAACATCACATTGAAATGGATCCCCAAGTCTTAGAAAAGTTGTGCTCTCTCATTAACTTGAGGGATTTGAGCCTCAGAGGCATTTCTGTGATAGAAACGATTCCTAAATTGATCGGTAAGCTCCAGCATCTACAGGTCTTGGATCTTAGAGGATGCCAAAACCTAAAGAATTTGACAGATGGCATCACAAAGCTTAGGCGACTAACTCATTTGGATGTTTCAGAATGTTACATGCTGGTGAGCTGAGCATGCCCAAGGGGCTCAGCTCTCTGTCAGAGCTTTTGGTGTTGAAAGGGTTTGTGATAAGCAAAAGTAAGAAAACAGGTCGATTAGCTGACTTGATAAACTTGGCTAATCTAAAGAAGCTGAGCATAATAATTGGGAGTCAAGTGAAAAAAAAATACAGATCAATTTGGTGAGTTGGAGAAAATGAAAAGCATAAGCTCTTTCACAGTAATATGGACTGATTCGCCAGAAAATACTCCTGGATATAAAGAGCATCTGGTAGATAGTCTCAAGTTCCCTCCCAAACTTGAAAAGCTGGACCTTCGATTCTATCCTATTAAGCGTCTGCCCAAATGGCTTGATCCAAAATATCCACCACAGTTGGAGAAATTGAAGAAGCTCTACATCAGAGGGGGGAAACTTGAGACCCTTGTTAGCGAAGATGGGATTCATCCAAGGTTGGACATAAATGTGCTGCGACTCAAGTTTCTGCAGAAGCTGAAATTGAAATGGTCAGACATTGAACTCCCATCTCTGGATTATTTGGAGCACTCTGCATGTAAGAAAATGGAAGATCCACAGCCTCTAATGGATGTAGATGGAGTTTGGACAAGGGTCAAGGAAACAGATTTAGATGTTCCTCCAATTACCACAACTGTTGCTGCTGGTGCTACTTCCACCACCACCACCACCGATGTTACCACTTCTCGGACTCATCATGACACTACTACAACTGCTCCTATTGCTACTAGTACTCCCACTACTACCACCAGTACTAGTACCGATGACATTACCATTTCCGCTCCTTTGGCCATTATTCCCGACGATGTTGTTGCTGCTGCTGCAACAGCTACTTCTCCGTCGGGCCCTTCTTCATCTCCAACTCTTGCTACCACCACCACCACTGTCAGTAGCCCTCTTACTGCTCCTAACACTGGACCAGCTCTGGCACCTCCTCCTTGTCCCACAACCACTACCATGTTTCTCCTCCTACTCCTAAGGTTGCTCCAAGTACTCCTGATCTTGATGATGATAATGAACATGATGAACCAGAACATGATCCCAGTTCTTCTGAACCAGAACATGAAACAGTTGCTACTGGTGCTACTACTTCTCAGAGTCATCATGACACTGCTGCAACTGCTCCTATTACTACCAGTACTCCCACTACTACCACTAGTATTAGTATCACTGACAATACCATTTCTGCTCCTTTGGCCATTATTCCTGATGATGTTGCTGCTGCTGCAACGGCTACTTCTCCTTCTCCTTCGGGCCCTTCTTCGTCTCCAACTCTTGCTACCACCACCACCACTGCCACTAGCCCTCCTGCTGCTCCTAACACTGGACCAGTTCTGGCCCCTCCTACTTGTCCCACAACCACTACCGATGTTTCTCCTCCTACTCCTAAGGTTGTTCCAAGTGCTCCTGTTCTTGATGATGATAATGAACATGATGAACCAGCACATGATCCCAGTTCTTCTGCTTCAACCGAAGCCCTTCTCATTGATCCACAAACTACTTCCCTGGATGGTATTTCTGCATCTGGTGTTGATTCTCTTGTTGATGAGCCTACTTCTGGAACTCTACATGGTCAGAAATCCACTAATTATTTGTATGAATAATTACAAAGGTCAGGAATCAACTTATTATTTCATTGAAAAATTGCAAATGTCAAGAATCTACTAACTATTTTAAACAAAATTTACGAAGTGTTAGGAATGTACTCATTATGTGTATGAAAAATTCAAAGGTCAGGAATCTCTTAATTATTTCTATAAAAAATTGTCTTGCAAATGTCAGGAATATAGTAATTATTATTAATTTGAAATTGGTCTTATATGTGTCAGGAATATACAAATTATTATTCACATGTCAAAGAACTGACGTTCTCCGATTCAAAGGTCAGGAATCTCTTAATTATTTCTATGAAAAATTGTCTTGCAAATGTCAGGAACATAGTAATTATTATTAACTTGAAAATGGTCTTATATGTGTCAGGAATATACAGATTATTATTCACATGTCAGAGAATCTAGAATATTAGAAAATACTGAAAAGTTATATTTTTTTTCCATTAGTAACAACAAAAAATCAAAATATCGGTTCTCTAAATCATGACATCTTGTATCGCTGTCTTATCTGATATTACATAAAACTTTGCTTATAATTCAATGGATTTAGTTGTATATACCAAAACATGTTAGAATATCAAAAAACTTCATAAAATGCAACCATAATTTTGGCTTATGATCTATTTAATAGTTGTGAAATTTAAGAAAATCAAGCTTGTTTCTATATAGTAACTAGTAATGCAACCATATTTTTCTTTTTTTCAATTATTAATTATAATTTATCTGAAATAATAATTGATTAAATTTTTTAGTCAATAGATAATTATGATTTAGAAAAAATAAGTGTCATTCCAAGTAATAATAATCAAACAAAATAAAGTAAAGTAAAAAAAAAAATTTAAATGTCAAGTCAAAAATTAATAATAAAAAATATTAGGTGCGCATACCGCCGGAACATTACCATAATTTAATCATTATATTTGCATCTCTCCACGTTTCGAGCTCTCGTGTCGGACAATTGCCTTCCACTCTCTTCCCTCCAATGGCAAAACCGTAAATATCTTCAATTCTCTATCCATTCTCACTCTCTTCCCCATGGTAAAACCGTAAATATCCTGAATTCTATATCCATTCTCACCATTCCTCTCTGAGTTGTCACTATCAAAATGTGAAGTTGTCATTCCTTTGAAAAATGTGCATCCACATTAAGCAGTTTTGCATCTGCCTTTAGAATGCATCTTTGAGTGAGTTGACCGGCATGTCCCAGAATAAAATAGTTGATTGGACATTTACAAATATAAAATTAAATAAATTACCTTTAAGTAGAAAAAGAAAGAAAGAAAGAAAGAAAGAAGAAGACATGCAAGAAATGCAAAGAAAAGTTCATTTTTATGCAAGCCTGCTTTTATATTATTTAGTGTTTTTAGAATTTCACGTGATATTATTTTTATGACAGTTCATATTTATGCAAGCCTGCTTTTATATTACTTAGTGTCTTTAGAATTTCACGTGATACTATTTTTGTATTAATAAAATTACGATAATATTGTATTAACAATATGATAATAATGTATTGATTCTTTAGTTGTCTTTATTTCATTAGAATTGGAATATCACGTCAACTTATTTCACGAATATTGAATATTTTTTTCATTTTTACTCTGTGATGAAAGATAAAATATTCAGTAATTATCACTCGTCGCGTGTCATGCTGACATGATGTTAATTATTATCAATAAACAATTCTCAGGTCAGTTCTAGTAATAAAAAATAAGGTTAATTGACATTTTTTTTATCACCCAAAGATCGCACTTGTTACAACTCAATTCCCCATCTATCAAGTGTTACGAATCAGTGACCCATGTGTAGGGTAGTAAATGGGTCGGTTTCAGTATGGGTTCATGATGGACTTGGAATCGGAAACGCAAAGGAGAAGGTAGAACCGAGTCTGGACCTGGAACCATTTCGGAACCGATTTCTTGGCTCCGGAACCGAAACCAGAACCATATATGGGACGGGTCTGGATCCGGGTCCGGGTTTAGGTAGAGAATGATATTAAAAAAATATGATTTTTAGGATATATTTTCGAAAATTGAAGTAATATATCGGGTCTCGAGTCCACAGGTCCGAATCAAAGTGGAACCGGACCCAGACCCATTTACTTATCGATGCCTAAATAAGGATCCAGATCCGATTTTTAGCGTGTCGAAATCTCCAGATAATTAGAGAGAATCAGGTACCCATTTATTTCCCTACCCATATGGAGTGACTATTTTGGAACAATGGTGATAATTGGGTGACCATTTTGTAACATTGGTACCCATTTATATCCCTACCCATATGGAGTGACTATTTTGGAACATTGGTGATAATTGGGTGACCATTTTGTAACATTGCTTCAAATATGGATGACTGATTCGTAACACTATGATACGTGAGAGACTGAGTTATAACAAGTGTCATCTTTGGGTGACCAAAATGTCAAAGAGTAGTGCTATTTGGACAAACTTTTTGGACAGAATTTTGGACAAACCCTATGGTATGCATTGAATATCCCTTATGATATTCAATGCATACCATAGGGTTTGTCCAAAATTCTGGCCAAAAAGTTTGTCCAAGTAGACTTTTTTGAATGTCAATTATCTCATAAAAAGTAATCTAGTGTGACACATATTCTTTAATAATTACACACCACATCAGCATGACAAATAACGTGTGATGCTCATTAAATAGAACTCGGGAGATCAATCCCGGTGTTCCGACACCGGATGGCCATAAAAAAAAAAAAACACAAAAAATACGATTGTTTTAGAAATATAATTTTAACCATTAAATTTGATTTTGATATTTTGAATCTTGGAAAAAAAATACAATTTGGTTATTTTATTTATTACAGTTTTGAATCAACGGTTCACATTTGTTGTCTATTTTTTTTCAGTAAATTTGATTGTTGTACTGGAAACAAAATAAATATTTAAAATCTTTCTATTTATAATTTTTTAAAAATTTTAAAAAAATTTAGGTGTATAAAAAAAAATGGATTGATTTCCCATCCCCATTAAATATATTCTCTTGTTCAAAAGCATTTATGATACTTGTTAACAGTTATATTAATCTGTTTGCAAGGATACTAATCTCTTTTCTAATAAAGAAGGGAAAATGACCGTACAGACGTTCCAAAACTCAATATTTACATAGGATCAGACGAAAGACTACAAATTTTCTAACAGAAGATCATACATAAAGGACGGACAATTATACCCTTTATCCTGCGATATCCTAGGCCCGTAGGATATCGCACCGTTCGATATCCTACATATAGGATATCTCCATAAAATTTTCATCATTCTCCTTTCAACCTAGGTGAAACAGAGGCAGAGATAACTCGGGAAAAATCCATTTTTACTGTAATCATATTCTTCAATCCTCCAATGGTTTTTCTTCTATGTTTTTCTCATCTTCTTGATATTGATATTGCAGGAACACATGTAGAAATTCCACCCATTCCACCCATTCCATCCAATCACACCTATAAATAAACCACATGTTTTCATTTTCTAGGCTCCACCTGTTTTCCATCCATATAAAATGCAAATGGTTGTGTCAAATCACTACTCATTTCACATGCCATGTACAAATTCCAATTCCACCTGCACACATGCACTTTGTGTGTTTTTTTTTTTTTTAAAATTTTATACACTATACTTCACCACTTCCAGGTCTCGCTATAGCGAGTGCCTTGGTTCCACTGAGCTCGCTACAGTGAGACTTCAAGCGAGATTTTCCTTTCCCGAGGGTATTTTTGTAAATGAATTAATGCGCTCTGATTTTTTCGTAAATGGATTATTGAGCTTTGATTTTTCCTACCTACTCCTGCTCCCTTTCTCCTCTCTGACTTTTCCTACCCACACCTACTCTCTCTTTCATTTCCTTCTCTCATTTTCTCAGACTCTGGTATGATCTTCTTCTCTTCTTCTTCTTATTATATTTTTTTTTTCTCTAACTCGTGCGGTTTCGATTTTCTTGGGTTTTCTTGGATTCATCCAAAACTTTTGGAATTGGCATTTTTCTTTATAATGTGCACGAGGAAGGAGTTCTCTTGAGATCCACTCACATTTGAACATATTTTGAAGCCTGCTAAAAGGAAAAAAAAAAAGGCTAAAAAAAAAAGAGGTTCATTAACAACATTATTCAGGGCGTAAGGCCCAACAACCTGTTGCTCTAAAAATAAAAATTAAGGAAAATGAAACTTTCGAAATTGAATGAATGTTGGGTGGAAGTGCATGTGACTCTATTTTGGGTGTTCTTCATTTTAACGGTAATGGTAATATCCCATCGGAACCCACAAGTCAAAATGGAGAAGATAGAAACGGAGGTCTTCAGTTCGTGGAAACGAAGGTCTTCCGTTTGTGGTGCAGAATTGTACTATTTATTTGAAAGGAAGTAAGTCACGGTACGATATCCTTCCAGCTTAGAATATCGAATGATGTGATATCATATGGGTTTGAATTATCAAATCCTTAAATGTCCTGTAAAGAATAAAGCTGTCTAACTTTGAACGTCCTCTTTAGCTTTGAACTTCCTTTATGTAAAATCTTTTTTTAGAAAATTTATAGTATTTTATATGGTCTTGAATGAGTTTTGTAATGTCCGTAGGTAATTTTTTCAATAAAGTAAAAGGAAGAAAAGTCAAAACTCTAAACCACATTTCCAGACAAAGTTCCTGTACCTGCTGACAGAGCCATCTACACTTGCTGATGTAAACATATAAACCTTGGTACTCTGTACGAACTTTCTTGCCTTCCATGGCATCCAAAAATATCCTCGTCTTTTCCTTCACCTTCATTTTCTCTCAATTTCACTATTCAACTGCACAAATCTGGGTTCGCTCCGGCTACTGGTATGCCGGTAGTGCCTTTCCGGTCGCCGACATAAACTCTGCGTTGTTTACACACCTAATTTGTGCATTTGCAGAAGTAGACAACTCCACCTACCAAGTCTTCATCCCCTCCAGTTATGCACAAGACTTCTCTGTCTTCCCTTCTGTTGTTAAACGCAAAAACCCTTCGGTCATACCTCTTATGTCTATATGGAACGGACAAGCTTCTACTGGTCAATCCATTCGTGGCGATCCAGTTAACACTTCAGTCTTGTCTTCCATGATCGAACAACCTTCTTCTCGCAAACCCTTCATTGATTCATCGATAAAATTGGCTAGGCTTCATGGGTTTCTAGGGATAGACCTGTTTTGGCTTTGGCCTAATAGTACAGACCTGTCAAATATCGGAGCTTTGTTAGATGAGTGGAGAGCTGCCATTTCTTCTGAGGCAACAAATTCTGGCCAGTCAGAGTTGATTTTCACAATGGCGGTTCGTTACTCGCCAAGTCTTCAATCGGTAAGTTATCCAGTCGATTCGATAAAGAAGAACTTGGATTGGGCACATTTGGTGGCATATGACTATCATTTGCCTTTGAAAGAGAAATTTACAGGCAATCATGCATCTCTGTATAATCCTTCAAGCAATTTCACTACCGATTTTGGTTTGAAGCAATGGTTAGGTATGAGAATGCCTGCTAACAAACTGGCCTTGGGACTGCCTTACCATGGCTATGCTTGGACACTGGTGAATCCAAAGGACACCTCTGTTGGGGCACCAGCATCAGGTCCTGGTACCACTCTTGATGGTTCTATGGGTTACAGGTTCATCAAATCATTCATTCAAAATTATGGTTATGGAGCAAAGCCAGTGTATAATTCGACGCATGTGGTTAACTACTTCATTGTTGGATCGACTTGGATCAACTATGATGATGTGGAGACTGTAAGAGCTAAGATTTCTTATGCAAAAGAGAAGGGGTTGATTGGAACCAATGTGTTTGCGGTCGTCAATGATGCTAATTGGGAACTTTCTCTGGCAGGTATTAATAGCTTTTTTATCTGCAACCTATATCTATATCTATATCTATCTATATATATATATATATATATATATATATATATATAGATATTCATATTAACTTGCATCATTGAGCATTAATATGTGTCCTAAAATACAATTTATATATAGAAAATTTGGCCCTTCGAAGAGAACCATATGCTTATACATTGTATTGGTTTTTGTCAAAATCTATTTTGAACAACAATTACAGCTGCCGGGGTAACAGATCATGGAAGCAAGCGGAAGTTGTTGCTGATGATTTTGCTTCCAATCGCTTTCATTTTGATCGAATTAACCACTCTGGTGTTTTATCGACCAAGCAGCCTATTCAAGACAAAAAAAGGTAAGTTCTTCATGTGGCTTCTCAATAGTAGGAATTACAAAATGAAAGGGTCTATGATTTTCTGACCAACATGAAAGGGGACGTTTGGTAAACTTCCAAGCCGTAGATTTCTATCGGTTTTCTGTGATCCTGTGGAAAATCCACGTTTGGATCCACGTGGAAAAGCCCTTGGAGGAAGCAATGAATCCCCGTTTGCAAATAATTTGGACGTCAGACCTGCCCTCCTCGGATCCGCTGAATCCACGCGCTTGAGCAGTTGTGGAGCTACAGTGATTTCGGGCGTGATTTTAGATCAGACCAGTTTTTTGTATTTTTTGGTTTCTATGGGCCCCACAATCAAGATCTGAACAGATAAATGTGTTAAAAAGGTTCAAAACGGCTACATCACAAAATTTCAGACGTTGATTCTTCTTAGATTGTGAGGTAGTTGCAAAACCGTCCAAACCGTTAAATGCCAATTTCTGAGATGCAGTGGGCCAAAAAAGGGGATTAAATCCAGTTCGTTTGTTTCAATTTTCTGTTCATGTGGGCCCCAAAATCATGATCTGAACCATTAGTTATTTCTACAAGGTCAAACACGACTAGTAGACCAAATTTCAACCGTTGATCGTTTCCATATCTTGAGATATTTGCAAAAACGTCCAAGTACTAAAACATTAATTTCTTTTTCTTGTGGGCCCCCTTTGCACAATCTGAATTGTTCAGATTTTCTAGATGACCACAAACAACTATGAGGTGAAAGTTGAGATCTTGATTTTTTATGGATTTTAGAAATTTTTATAAAAACATATTCATAACCATTGAATCACATATTCTACAATTTGTAGGAATCCTCCCTCCATCCAAACATGGAACACTCTTTGAGAATCCTTCTTGAGAATTGTGGCCTTCTTTGGAAATGGAGAGAATCATCTAAACAGAGGATTCTTCTTTGTTGCGCAATGTGCCGGAAATGTTTCTGATTTATTTTGTAGGGGATGCAGGAACAATATTTCTTGGGAGTAGAACTTTATCAGGCTCGGAAAATCTTGACGGCAATGCTCCTACTATCCAAGCGTTTAGTTTTGCACAAATCGAAGCAGCTACGGGTAGCTTTTCAAATGAATTCAAGCTCGGAGAGGGTGGGTACGGCCCTGTATATAAGGTACATACAGTACATACAGTTGTCGTTTAAAGTTCTTTCTTCTTTTTGGTTCATATTAATGTTGGTGGACGGATCAAGATACACAATACAAAGTTAGCATATTTGTACATACGGAAGCGTATAATGAAATAGACTTCACTGGGGACATGACATGAATGGGAGATAATATGAATGGTTTAATTGTAGCTGAAATGGTGAAATACAGCCCATATTGTTGACTAAGGATGTGATTTCAAAATGTGTTCTTCCTTTGAACTACATTATTGAGGGTATAAAGAAGTAAAATTTTGAATAATTGAGGCACTATCGCCTTGAGCTAGAACAGAAGATCAACCAGAGGCTGCAGCGCAGATTGAAAGCTAGGGGTGAGCGTCTGTCTAACGAACCGAAGTTTCGAACCGAACCGAACCGAAATTTTTTATTTGGTTCGGTTATACGGTTAAATTGGTTAGGTTCGGTCAAGATTTTCAGCAAATTTGGATAATATAGTTCGGTTCGGTTTTGGAATATTTTCACCAAATTAACCGAATTAACCAGATTTATTAATATACATATAAAAGTTTGTATTTTAGATATATAAAATATATTGTATATATAAATAAAATGAGTACATGACATCATTTGTTGTAATTATAATTTCATTTTATGAAATGAGTACATGACATCATTTGTTGTATATTGTATATACCAAATTAACCGAATTGACCGAAATTTAACTGAAATATTTTCGGTTCGGTCGATTTCGGTTACAACTCATAATTTGGTCAATTCGGTTTAGAATTTATTCGACCGAAATATTTCGGTTCGGTCAAAATTCCAACCAAAACCGACCGAATTGACCGAATACTCACCCCTATTGAAAGCAGAGTGGCACTCATGAATCACCCGTGTGATAAATGGAACATAAATATAAAGCCTACTCTCACAAATCCTTGGTAAGGCTACGTAAATCGGCCTCTCTAGATTCAGAGTGATGAAAGCCTCATGCTGTCATGCACTAGGTACTAACTTTTATGTGTGAGAAATCTAATATGAGACCTGAGATGACAAGTAAATGTGGGGAGCAAGATCAAATACCAATGCAGCTATTATATACTGTAATTTGTCTATATATGTTGGCCTTGATCTCTAATTAACTTAAAATTAAGGTTAACTAAAACAGATGGTGTTAACGTTACGAGTTCATTTGGCCAGGGTAAATTACCAAGAGGACAGGAAATAGCAGTGAAAAGACTTTCAGCGTCGTCGATTCAAGGACTTGAGGAATTCAAAAATGAGGTTTCACTCACTGCAAGACTTCAACATGTAAATCTAGTTCAAGTTCTGGGATTCTGCAGTGAGAGGGATGAAAAGATGTTGATTTATGAGTACATGCCAAATAAAAGCCTGGATCTCTACCTCTTTGGTAAGCTAAATTTAAGTTCTTTATGCATAATAGAAGCTGTCTGTATTTTCTAGTTAAGCAATAACTAATTGTTTACTAGCTCTAATGTTCTGCAGGTCGAATTAGGCGATATGTATTGGACTGGAATAAACGGGTTCGCATTATTGAAGGAGTTATTCAAGGGCTTCTGTATCTCCAAGAGTACTCGAATTTTACTATAATTCACCGAGACTTAAAGTCTAGCAACATTTTACTGGATGAGGAGTTGAAGGCAAAGATATCAGATTTTGGAATGGCTAAACTTTTCAGAAAAGATATAGACGAAGCAAAAACAGGCCGGATTGTTGGAACTTAGTAAGTAATTACTTTTTACAAGTATCTGACCCATGTTATTATTATAGCTGCTTGCTACTAAAAGCTTCTATTGTATCATTGACATGCAGTGGTTTTGCTCCCCCTGAATATGTAAAGAAAGGTATATACTCCATGAAGTTTGATGTATATAGCTTCGGAGTTCTACTTCTGCAGATCGTAAGTGGCAAGAGGAATAATTGTTATTATGGTCCATACGAAAACTTGAGCCTTCTTGAATATGTGAGTTCTACTTCTCGAAACCGTCACCCTCAGTCTTTTGTTATTTAGGCTGAAGTTCTAACCATTGGTCACATTAAACTGATGCAGGCATATGATTTGTGGAAGGAAGGTAGAGGGAAGGAGCTCCTTGATCCATCACTTGACGATTCGTCTTCACCTTGCAAACTCATGACATGTATGCAAGTAGCACTACATTGTGTTCAGGAAAATCCAGATGATAGACCCTCCATGTTGGAAGTGTTCTCAATGATCAAAAGTGATGCAGCGGATATTTCTGCTCCTAGAAGGCCAGCATTTTCAGTGAGTAAAAGAGGAAAGATGGACAGTGGATCCTCATCATCCCAGCAAGAATTTATTTCATATAATGATCCAGAAATCTCCTAATTGGAACCCAGATGATAGTTCTCAGAATTCTTCTCCATTAAACATGTGTTTATAAACTCAA
>QPKB01000007.1:2849390-2874172 GCA_003546025.1 Camphora micrantha
AACGTCTACCAAGATTCAAGGGGCTATGACTATCCTCATCCCCATCATTGTTATCATTTTTAGTGGCACCATATAGAATTTGATATTGATGAGCATTGGGATCCACAAATCCAAAGAAGGCAGCCGCACCCGCATCAAAAGAACTTGGAGGAGGTGGATATCTACCATATTGGGTTTCACCAAAGTTACCATATGAGTAGGACCCTGAAGTTGAAGACTGTTCTTCTCCTTGTTGTACTTGACCTGGCTGACCATATGGAAAATAGTCAAAATACTATGAGGGTTCTTGTCCACTGTAACTAGGGTTCCACGATTCAGCCCAAGATGCTGCTTGTTGGCCTCCAATACCTCCACCTTGTTCATTACTACCTCCAGGAGTAGGTGGTCTCCGACGCCGTTGATAACCACGGTTTCCTTCCATTCTTTTCGGAAAGTCGTGTACCTCCTCTACATGAATGACATCTTCTTGATCATGTTGGTAGTATTCACTAGTAGCACCTGTCCCACTAGTGTCTCCCGCTCCATCTCCCCCATCTCCTCCACCATGGCTACTCGAAGAGACGGTGGTACTCGTCTTCTTAGAAGATGACATAGCATGAGCAGGTTCTTTCCCTCTTGGTTGTAGTTGCGGGCCTTGCGGCTATGCACTTGAGCCTTCTCCTCCAAATGGGGCACCCTCTGCCCCGCCCATATTTTCATCAAGCAAATCTCTAACCTCCTCCTGAAAGTCCAGATCTGAATCTAGCAATGGATCCTCTGTCTCGGCTATCCATGGGAGCAAGGGATCGTCCTCTCTAAATATGTGATCCAAACTAATAGGACAATAGTTCGGATCATCCCTTGCCCTCCTTTCTCTTGTTCTGTTTCTCAACTTCAAATTGTAATGGCAATATACAAGCTTGTTGAGTTTTTACATGGTAAGCCGATTCCTAGACTTTGTGTGGATCAAAGAGAAAGTGCTCCAATTCCTTTCGCAGTTTGATGAAGTTGTAACTTGACTAAGGATACGAACAGCCGCTTTCCTTAGCATTGGAGTGTCTTCTCCAAAATTCATCCACCAATCAGCTGAAATTCAATGTAAACAAATAAAATTAGATATTCCTTAGGTCCTTCCAAGTTCCAATCAATTGAAAGATAAATAACAAAAGTCTAATAGGTTTGGTGATTGGGTACCAGGTGGCATCTTTCTAATCGCCCTTATTGCAAGAGGGTCTGCGAAGCCTCCTCTCCTTTGTGTGTATGTAGATATCTACAATGTGAAAATTCGGAATAAATCAATAAACCATACATGTTTAAGACCTATCTCAAGCATATACATTTGTCATCTCAAATATAAAATTCCCAATCACGAACTCACCTCTTGGATGGCTTCGATTGAATCATCAACTCCCAACAATTTTTTCAACACTTCCCTTAATCCTACCCTCATCTCTGTTTCTATTGCATCGCTGTGCTGCTGGGCATTGGGGTAGTAGAATTCGGGATTAAGGAAATAACCTACATTGAAAACAGTTGAAATGCAAAATGATTAATTGATTAAACGTCAATCAAAGAGAACTAAATTGATTTAAAAGTATCAAATAGTGATATTGTTATTGAGTACCTGCAGCATGCAATGGATGGTGCAGCTGGTCATTCCACCGGGCATCAATAATTTTTATATATTCTTCATGATATCTAACATCTTCCATGATAGCTTGCTTCGCCCGATCCATTGTTTCGTATATATATCTCATTGTTGGCTTGTCACCATCTACAAGCTGCAACACTTTAACTAAAGGCTCATAAACCTTTAATAAATTAGATACTTTTTTTCAAAATTTATTGTCCCTCATCAAGTTAGGGATCTCAAATTCCAGACCACTTGTTGCATTGTCCCATTTCGAACGAAGCCATTCCTCTGATGCAAACATCTGAATCAGCTCTGTTCTAAACCTTACAAAGCTCTCCATCGCAATGAAATGGGTGCATGGCAAACCTAGTTGATCCCGGATGTATCAAGGTATGGTTATTTGTGAATCTTTTCATCAAGCTCAAAAGCCATGAATGATCATAAATAAATCTGGCAATGCCTCTACATGCCTTGATAACTTCAGCAATTTTCTTCTTTTTTCCAGTATCTTCCATAATGAGATCTATACAGTGTGCTGCACATGGAGTCCAAAACAGATGAGGTCTTTTATTCTCCAACATCCTACCGGCTGCGTTGAAATTGGCGCCATTATCTGTAACTATGTATACAATATTCTCCTCTCCCACACTATCTACAACCTTATCCATAAGAGTGTATATATATTTAGCTGTCCGTCTATGTTCAGATGCATCCACGGACTTCACAAAGACACACCCAGCAACTGATTGTACCAAAAAGTTTATTAATTGTGTTTGTGTGCCGCTGGTCCACCCATCACACATAATAGTAACCCCATTCTGTTGCCACATGGGCCTAAAGTTCTCCACCCATGCCTTTATTTCTTTATATTCTTCTTCGAGATACTTAGTGCCCACATCATAAACAGAGGGCGACTGTATTCCTCGGCCAGCTTCGACGGCAACATCAAGAATTGTTTGGAAATATGGGGAATCTATTGCTGTAGGCGGTATGTTCTTGTGAATTAGCCATTTTGCTATAGCTTTGGCTAATCTATCTCTTGCACCATTCATCACCCCTTTCATAACACTTGATATATTTAGTTGTTTAGCCCCCTCTTTTCTATGTGCTAGAGGATCAATAGAGGGAGGAACTGCTCTTCTAGTAGAAATAACTTCTACATCAACATCCCTTTTCTGGGTGCTAAATGCCCTACGCATGGCCCCCGCAAGTCCCTTGCCCCTACTTGGCACAGCAGATGAGCCCCCTGCATCATAATATTTGCTACTTCCAACAAATGCACGACGTTCGTATTCTTCTTGGTGACTCATAAAGGACTCTCGGCGTGTGCAGCCTCCATCTGTGCATCCTCATCATCAAAACCTTGATCCCCAAATACATCATAACGGGCAGCATCAACATCTTGCTGCCTCTTTTCTTTTATCTCTATTTTTCTAGCTTTGTTTTGGCCAAACAAATCTTTCATTTGTTCCCTGATTTCCCTTGGTACTTCGGTACAGCCAGCAACATTGTTAGAAATGTGGCCCAAATGGTGCTTGAATCTTGTAATGCCCCTTTTGGTCACTTTCCCACAAAACTTGCATTTGATTTTCAACATATTGTTCTCAACTGCTTCACCATAGTTCCATGCGAGATCAATATCACGAGGCATTTTCAAAAATCAATTGGCAAACACAAATGCACAATAGAAGACTGAATACCTATAAATATGAACAAGTAGTATGTTAAAAATTAAAAAAAACAGAAAAACATGTTAGAGGAAACATATATCTAACACTTAAGAATCATTCTCTTGACATTTGATTGGCATTCAATTACTAAAAATAATTTTTTTTTTACAAAAATAAAAAAATTCGAAAATAAAAAAAAGGAAAAAAAATTGAAAAACAAGCATTACATGTTGGAATGATCTATGGGAAACATAAAACTTTAATCTAAGAGCCCTTTTTAAGACATTTGATTGGCATTCAATTACTAAAAATAATTTTTTTTTACAAAAATAAAAAAAGGAAAAAAATTGAAAAACAAGCATTACATGTTGGAATGATCTATGGGAAACATAGATCTATAATCTAGGAGCCCTTTTCAAGACATTTGATTGGCATTCAATTACTAAAAATATTTTTTTTTTTACAAAAAAATAAAAAAATCCGAAAATAATAAAAGGAAAAAAATTGAAAAACAAGCATTACATGTTAGAATGATCTATGGGAAATATAGATCTATAATCTAGGAGCCCTTTTCAAGATATTTGAATGGCATTCAATTACTAAAAATATTTTTTTTTACAAAAATAAAAAAATCCAAAAATAAAAAAAGGAGAAAAAAATTGAAAAACAAGCATTATATGTTGGAATGATCTATGGGAAACATATATCTATAATCTAGGAGCCCTTTTCAAAACATTTGAATGGCATTCAATTACTAAAAATATTTTTTTTTACAAAAATAAAAAAATCCGAAAATAAAAAAAGGAAAAAAATTGAAAAACAAGCATTATATGTTGGAATGATCTATGGGAAACATAGATCTAACAATATGAAGCTATTTTCAAGTTGTTTCATGAGTTTTCCAAAAGTGATAATGGTTTTTTTTTTTTAAATAACATAAATCCGAAAATAAAAATAACAATATTAAAAAAAATAAAAAGATATGCATGCAAGATCAAAAGGAAGCATGGATCTACAATAAAACAAGCCAATGATGCCATTATGTTGTGATATATAGTAGTTAGAGAGTGAAAATCTCAAAAGTTGAAAAAAAATTACATACCTAGATGAAGATTCTTATTTAGAATCTTTAAAATCCTTTGAATAGTTGAATGTTGGTGATTTGGAGGCAAGAAATTTTGAAAAAAGCCACTTAGGAGACACTTGGGACCACTTAGGAGGAAGAAATGGGGGGAAAACGGCAGCAAGTGGAAGAAGAAATGGGTTTGAAACCCATTTTCGTCAGAGGGCCCCCCCCCCCCCCCCCCCCCCCGGTATCGGCCGCCACGCTACGTGGTGGCCGATATTTAAACCCATGCTTACCAATCATTAGCATAAATAATTTCACCACATCATTTAATTATTTTTTAAAATAATAAAAATAAGGGAGTTTTACAACTCTACCCCCAAAGCTTCGTCATCCCAACCCAGAATTAAGAACGACAGTTTCTCCTCTTGTATCCTTCTGCTTCCAAAAGAAATCTTTTGATGTTTCCTCTCCTCTTGATTCCTTTTCGATTCTTCTTCTCATCATCACCTTAAAATAGAATAGTGAGAGCTTCTCCTCTTTCTCTTGCTCCCCCTCTTGGTGAAAGCTGAACGGATTTGAAACACTACAATCTTCTTGAGCTTGGTTCAACGGATTGACCTTCAATCTTGCAGGTAATCTCCTCTTCTTCTTATCTACAATTCCATCAAATTCGATGATCGTTTGTTCCTGGTTTTTCTATTGGTATCATCTGTTCCTAGTTGGAATTTGAGAGGTTTAAGCTTCAATGAGTTTTGTTTTGTCTCAGAGCCTAGTGCAACATCCTTTGTTTTCCATAAAGATTGCATCTTTGGTTTCTTATTTATAATTTCTTGTTACCATTTTGATGTTTGGTTATTGATATTTTATTATATTTTCCTTTAATTTTATAAACTTCATCATGCCTGCTAAGTGTTTGATGAAATTCTTCACTGAGTGAGGGCATAGTTTTTTATTTTTTTGACCTCTTGCTGCTTTTAAGTAATGTTTTGAAGATGATTTTTTACATATTGTTGAAATCATCTTTGTTTTTTCTTTTTGTTCTTTTTATTAGTTGGTTTATGGCTTTTCACCCTGTAGAGATGGCTAAATACTCATTTGCAGCTTAATACATTTATAATTATGTTCTTTTCACTTGCTTTTATGTGCATTTGCAAAATTTCTAGGCTTCTTTATATGATCGGATCTTTGAATGAGAAAATTGACGCTTGGAGATCTTTTTCATCCTCCCGAAATCAATATAATCACGAGAGAAATTAATGGCGCTGCCAATATCATTCCCTCACCTGATTTGTAGTTTTTTTTTTTTTTTTCAAATCAATGAAGTTTCTTTGGAATTAAATGATTAGAGATCTATTGTTGTGATGGTTGTAATCCCATTGTTCTGATGGTTGTAATCAATTGGATTATGAAAATACGATTCTTTTCTAAACTATGTATTCCCTTTTCCTTTTACCAAAAAACAAAGAAGCCTTTTCTTTCGATGCCATTGACAATATTTATCTTTCAATTTACTTGGGTTTCTTGCAACCTTGAAAGAATTTTTTAGGTGGGTATTTCTCTATTTTTTTTCCTTTTTGTTTTTGTTTCGTGTTTGTAATCTTTGACAGGTATGCTTTCAATTAAGGAAATATAAAGTAAATCATGTGTCAATGATTAGCAATGGCTCACATATTGGGTGCTGTATTCTCTACTTACACTCTTCGAGCTTACATTTGCCAAGGTCATTGAATGGTAAGTGTCTATTCTGAGAATTGTAGTATTTTATTGGAATACTTAAAAACCTCTTCTCTGTGAATACTTCCAACATCTCTACAGGCTTCAAATGAGCCCTAAGGCCCAATCCAGATTATAACCTGTTAAAGAAATGAGGTCTAGTTAGAAGTTCATGCCTGGCTTATTAGGCCTGTATTTATGTGACTCTTTGTGATTACCAACCAACTACATGCTGTAAAAAAAAAGAAGGCATTCTCAAGCGAGTTGATTTTGCAATATATTTGGAAATGGGTTCCTTGGAACTAACAAAAAAATCACATGCTTCATAGAAACAAAATGGTGGGCACTTGCATCTAAAACTTTTAATCGATAACAAGCAATCCAAAAATGCATTTCTGAACTAAATTCGTGAGCCTTTCTCATTGTTTATGCTCTCCATTATAAAGTCATTGTTATTTTCTTATTAGAGATAAAAAATGGGCAAAGAACCAATAAATAATTGCAACGATATTATTAGTAGAAAATTTTGAAAACTAGATTTTGAGTGAAATCGTGAGTCTTTCTTTACTCTACAGAACTAAAACTTTCAATGGTAACTCAACATGTACTTTTTGAATGCTGCATGCACAAACAATTCCGACAGTCAAACTGCTCGAGGGAATGATTTTTGGGTGTTAAATGTTAAATTGTTTTGCAATTTTCATTTTATGAGGTGAAAGGATGTTTCTATAGATTTTGCAGAAAGACTGAATCGAGCCAAAAAAGAGGGTGTCATCTCCTAAAGCCATATTTGGGAGGTAAAAACACATTTTGCTACTGCAGGAGACGTTTCACCGAATCCTACAATAGAAACTGTAGCAACTATAGAAACTCAGTTTCTAATATTGATCTTCTGAAAATTTGGAATCACAGTTGAAATAAACTGCTATGAAAACGGTCAGGCAAAAATGTCCTACTGATTAATTAAGAGATCTCTGCTGGAATCACCTGAAATCATATTGAGACAACTCAATAAAGAGAAAAATTGGCTTTCTCAGCAGTGCCATGAGATCAGTCTCGATGGGGTCTAGTCGTCTAGGTCTGCTTAAGACTATAATGGGTGGGACCCATATCAGGTGTACATTGGAATTCCAAACTGAGAAGATTGATAGCTTGTAGTGATCCTTATATTTTTCTTTTGGAATATCAAAGTTCTTACCCTTACCATTAAGCCTACTCAAAGGATCAAATGGGTTCCAGTTGTTTTTTCAAAACGACGACAATGTGGGCAAATTTGTGTAATAATTTTCAGCAGAAAAGTATATGATTTTATGAGGAAAATCCATTTTTTAGGCATTTGGTGCGGAAAAATTCTACGGAAACGCTACCCTGCCTCTTTGCCTCTTTAGCATATTCATTGCTAATGCTGGAAATGGGTTTCATATGGGATTTGGGGGGGGGGGGGGGGCGGGGTGTGTGCAGAAAATTTCTTCCTCTTTTACTCACTCTTTTCCATTTCAACCCAAAACCCTACTACTCTTTCATTTTTTTTATTTCTTTAAATAAATTATTATTTGATGTTGAATAAATAATATGCATGTTATGTTATTTTTCTTCAAAAAATTGTTTCGCCAAACAAGAAAATTTGATTTCCTACAAAGAATCAACAGCAGCACAAAACTACATTAACACTAATTCAACGAAGAAAAAAAATTCGCACCAAATATGAATTTCTAAATTATGGGAAAATCCTTTTCCGAGGTTTCCATTTCTATTGAATTTGCTGACATGGCAATTTCCCCTTTCCACAGAAAGAGTGTGTACACAAACGTGCCCAACATGTCACATATTCTAAGTCCAATACTAGTGTCTCCTCTACATAGCCAAAGATCATCATCCCCATGGAAATAATGAATTTGAAAGGAATGATTTACATAAAAATAAAAATAAAAATAAAGATAAGACCTTTCAATAGTGGTTGAGATCCATCTTAATTGGTCAGGTCTAGGCCTCTGCTTATGACCATAATGGGCTGGACCCAGGTCAGGTTGGTTCGAATTAATAACTGAGAAGATCATTAGCATGTAGAAACCCCACTATTTTGCTTTTCGAATTTAAAGTTGTTGCCTTTACTAATAAGCTTACTCAAAGAATCAAAATCAGGACCTATATATTGCTTTTGTGAAAGAAAAAAAAATATACATTTTACATTATCTCACTACTATGACTTGTCTACTTCCTCTTTTAGTTCTCTTCTTCATGATTGTCTTCATGAAGCTCTCACCCACAACTGGCTCCACAAACTCTTGATTGGTGCAATCCCAACAGAGCTTTCTCCAGTGTTTGAGCTTCTTTGATTCAGTCTCTTTGCCATGAGCATGGCAACCGATGGGAGTGGGACTCCGCCCATTGTCGACAAGATTAAGGAGACCATCATCGAAATGGCTGCAGTACGTCGAGACTTGGCGGAGGTCTTCCAAATGTATGAAAAAAAAGGCCAACGCCCAGGTGGGAAAATTAACTCGAGAGGCTCATCAAGCCTATGAAGATCAGGAAACTGATCAAAGTGAAGGAAAGAATGCGGATATCCAGAAATTAATGGAGAAGAAGCTTAAAGAAATGAAGCAATTAAAGGAAGACGTAGAGCGATGTCTTCAGGATGTGCTCAAAGAAACCAGTGAGTCTAAAGATTCAACTTCAAAAGCTGATAAAATAAGTGAGGAGTGGAAACAAATGGATGAGGACTTGGAGAAGATGTTAGAGGATGCTGCTGCTAAAGGTGATAAGGGAGAGGATTTTGACAAGCTGCCTGAAACTTTTAGAAATTGCTTGCTTTGTCTCTCCATCTTCCCACTTGGCAGCGAGATCTCGAAGCGGGTTTTGATCTACTGGTGGATCGGAGAGGGATTCGTATCACCAATCCAACAGAAATCAGCAAAGCAAGTGGGGGAAGACTACTTCAAACTACTTCTAGACTCTGAATTCATCCATCCAGTCTACAACAAAAGAAGTGGAAGCATCGTCGAGTGCAGGATCCATCCATGGATCCACAGGATGCTCATCTGCAAGGCAAAAGAGAGCAACTTCTTCAACTTTGATGAAACAGGTACTGTTACATCTTCTAATTATCAGAAACATTCTGTTTTTTCCTTCCTTTTATCTTTCTTTTCCTTTTTTATTTTTAGATGGGTGGGAGAATTAGATAAAGACAAAAGATTTTTTCCTACGAGTAGAACGCAGACTTTTTTTTTTATGTGGTCCAGTTCATGGGGCACACTTGGATGCATTTCTATAAATGGGGTTACTTAGGATAGATATGGTAAGGTCTCCTTAATTATATATGAAGGTCATGCAAAAAATCAGTACTATCAAATTATTATGGTGTGGCCATTGGTTTAACCACCTTTTTAAAGTTTAATGATCTCTGATCATACATTTTCATTCCATTTAATACAGTAGATGGGGCTGTCAATCGTGTCGTGTTAACGAATTTGTATTGTGGGTAAATGAATTCGTGTTAGAATCACCTCAATCCGTACACGACCCATTAAATAAACGGGTCCAAAAATCAAACACGAAGAATGACACGATTATTTAGCGGGTTACACAACACGACCCGTTAACCCGTTAAATAATTGTGTCCATTTCGGACCATGTCAATTAACACACACTCTTTTGCTGATAAGAATGATAATGAAGAAGTTAAAAAATGATCTTTTATATGTGGGTTTTAGGGTTTTACTTTAACCTTTTCAAACTTACCAAAATACCTCTCATGCATTTTATAATTTATGTCATTTATGATTTGACGGGTTGTATCGGGTTGTTAATAGGTTACCGATTTTATTCGTTAACGACCCTCTAATTTAACGTGTTAATGGATCCAACCCATTAACGACACGAACCAATTACGAGGCCACTGGAACCCGTTAATATCGTGTGGGTTCGTGTCGTGTTAACGAGTCGTGTGGCATTTTGACAATCCTAACAGTAGGGAGTAAAGATTCGATGAACATGACATTGGGCATGGGGCCAGATCATGGGTGGATGGAGTGTGAAATGGATACTTTCAAAATGGGCAACATATTGTGTTGTAGATATGTAATATATGATGCTTCACCTTTTATGTGTAAAATATGTCCCTGCCATGTATATGCTTTGTCCCTATTATATCCATGTTGTATGTGTGCATCATTGGTAGGACCCATAGATCTGGACTTTAGATGCAGTCCACTTATAGGAGCAAAACTCTTGATAAAGAAACCTCATTTAGTTCAAACACATTCCTATTCTAGTATTCTAGTTCAAACTTATATGAAACTCTAATTCAGACTTTTCATATATCTAAATATATATAACACCCAGCAATCAAGGCCCTTTTCTCCTACACTGATCCGTTCATTGGTTGCCTTGAACACTACAAGAAGTTGCACTTTTAGCGACGCTTTTATTAATTCGTCGGTAAAGATATACTTTTGCCGACGAAAAAACTAGCGTCGGTAAAAATTAGCATTTTACCGACGTCTATAGTAAAACGTCGGCCAAATTGCACTTTTTACCGACGTTTTATGTAAAACATCGGTAAAGGTGTAATTTTTACTGACGTTTTATGGAAAACGTCGGTAAATGTATACTTTTTACTGACGATTTTGTATAAAACGTCGGTAAAGTTATAATCACCTTTACCGATGAATCAAAAAACGTCGGTAAAATAATTGTTATTTTATTTATTTTTTATGTTTTATTTTACCGACGAAAAACAACGTCGGTAAAATTGTATTTATATTCTTTCTATTTTATTTATTCTTTCGCCGACGAAAAAAAACGTCGGTAAAAGTGTGAAATGTTCTTTATTTATGTTTTATTTTACCGACGAAAATAAATGTCGGGAAAAGTATTTTTATATTATTTACTCGTTTACCGACGACATAAAACGTCGGCGAAAGTTTTTTAAATTTTTATTTTTTTCCGTTTATTTTACCGATGAAAATTAACGTCGGCAAAAGTAATTTTATATTTTTTATATTATGTATTATTGTGCCGACGAAAAAAACGTCGGCAAAAGGGTTTTATATTTTACATATATTTATTGTACCGACGAAACCAAACGTCGGTAAAATAAATATCAGTAAAAGTATTTTTTGCTTTTTATTTTTATTTCTAATTTTTCCAACGAAAAAAAACTTCACTAAAAGTATTTTTTTTTCAATATAGTTATCATGTTAACCTGTTTATACACCTTTATCAAAAAAATATACCTTTTCATTGTACCTATATTCAATATAAAATATGCATGCAAACAAAAGTTGCTAAATAAACAAACAACATCACCATTTTTCATCAAATCATTTATCTCATTAAACATATATTACAATCAATAATGATACAATTACATATCACTGTCAAATATACATAAACAAATAAACTAAAAAGAATAAAACACCCCTAGAAATTTGCAACCGACCCCAAAGCGTCCATCAATATGCAAAGACAGAAATAACATTAGAATCATTTTAATGAATGAAATTATAAATGAAAGATAAACATATATATATAAATCTTTTCTTAAGTTTTTCGGCGGCCTGTTTTCCAACTTAAGTGTTGAGAATCAGGCGGTTTTTTGTGTCTAATTCGTTTACCTAAAGTCCGATTCACTAACCGTCAATTCGTAGAAGTTACTTTGGCCTTAAATAAGGTACCCGTGTCGGTTTTTGATTTGTTTGGCGACCATTTCCCGTTCCGGACCCCCAACGGGCTGTTTTCGAGTCTAAGTGTTGGAAAATTCGATGTTTTTGTTTATAGTTTTCTAATTGAGAGTCCTATTTGCGAACCGTCAGTTCTTACAAGTCATACTAGCCTCGAATGAAGTGCTCGTGCCGATTTCTCATTTTTCCGAGGGCCGTTTCCCCTTTTCCGGACCTCCAGCGGACCGTTTTCGGGCCTAAGTGTTGGCACATCGTCGATTTTCGCTTCTAAATTTCTAATCAGGAGTCCTATTTGCGAACCGTCAGTTCCCACAAATTACTATACCCTCGAGCGAACTGCTCTTGCCGATTTTCGATTTTTTTGGAGCTGTTTCCCATTCCGGACGAATTCTTTAAAATCAGAGACCTTTACCGACGATTTTTTTTTTACCGACGAAAATGATTGTCAGGAAATTTATTACCGACGTTTAATTTTAGGCATCGGTAAAGCCCTGTTGTTTTTTTCCTCTCCCACCACCAAAAAGCCCTATTTTATCCTCTCTCTTGCTTGATCTCTCTGTGCTCTCTCGATCTTCTCTCTCTCGCCCTCTCCGGTCTCTCTCTCTCTCTCTCTATCTCGCTCAGCCCTCTCTCTGTCTTACCCTCTATGATCTCTCTGATTTCTTGCTCTCTCCGTTCTATCGGTCTCTCTCTGCTCTCTCTCTCTCTCTCTCTCGCTCTTGGTCTAATTTTAGGAAAAGTAAAAATCAGAGATTATTACCAACGAATTAGAAAACATCGGTAAAATCGAATTTTAGCGACGTTTCCTTGAAAACTGTCGGCAAAGTTCAATTTTATTATTAACTTGATTTTAGGGAAAATAAACATTTCTAAAAATACAATGAAACATTATCGACGAATTTTATGACGTCTGTAAAATGAAAATTAAAAAGTGGAGTCCTTTACTGACGAATTTTTTTTCTCGACGAAAATTAGCATCGAAAAATTTATTACAAACGTTTAATATAAAACGTCTATAAAATTTGATAGAATTTTTTACTTATTTTAAATAATAAAAAAAATAATTTTGGGCAATAAAAATTCATTTGTTGCAACGAAATATAAACGTCCCTAAACGTTCCACTTCTTTTTTTTCCCTCTCCCGCCTCCAAAACCCTGTTTTCGCTCCCACTGACTCTCTCCCTCCAAAAGCCCTCTTTCCTCATTCCCTCTTTCCTCATTCTCGCTCTCGCTCTCTGCTCCTCTCATTCTCGCTCTCGCTCTCAACGCTCTCTCTGCTCTCTCTCTCTGCTCTCGCTGTCTCTGCTCTCTCGCTCTCTCTGCTCTTCTCTCACTCTCGCGCGCTCTCTCTCTCTATCTCGCTCTCTCTCTGCTCTCTCTCTCTCGATCGATCTCTCTCTGCTCTCTCTCTCTCTCGCTCTCTCTCTCTGCTCTCTCCCTCTGCTCTCTCTCTCTCCCTCTCTCTCTCTCTCTCTCTCTCTCTCTCTCTCTCTCTCTCTCTCTCGCTCTCTCGATCTGATCTTTCTCTCTCTCTGTGCTCTCTCTCTCGCTCTCTTTCCCTCTCCCGCCGTCGCCCCCTTCTCTCTGGTCTCTCTGGTATGCTCTCTCCTCTACTCCTCATTTTTTTTTTAGTTAGGGCAAAAAAAAAAAAAAAAAAAAAATGTATGCCCCAGCGATTCCTCATTCTTTCATTTTTCAATTTTTTTCTCCCACAGGTTTGCAATCCATCTCTCTGTGCTCTCGCTCTGTCGATTTGCTCACGATTTCTGCAGCCATCTAAGGTATGATTTTTTTTTTTTTGAATTTATGTAAATGTAGGTTGTAAATGTGTTTTCATGCTTGCAGATTTTTTAGTTATTATTTTTTGTGATGGTGGTGGTGTGACAGTGGCAATGGACAGATGGAGTGCTTTTTTTTTATTTTTTAAAGGTTTTAGCTATTTTGCAAGGATTTAGTACTTTAGCTGTTTTGCAAGGATTTTTCTTTTACTTGGCTTGCAATGTTGAAAGGAGTGAATGTCAGGATTCTCTCTGTTATATTAAACAGTGATATTAATCACTTTGATTTGGTTTCTACTGTTCTATTGCCCTTCTCTTACCTATGAAGCGCTGAACATTTATATATATATATATATATTTTATTCTTGCATTCCTAGATTTTTCATTGAACGGATGAATTTATGCATGTTTAAGCTCCTAAGCCTGCTTTTCATGTTCTGTGTACTTGTTTAACCTCTCTTTCTTGAGATGAACGGTAAGAAGTTCAGAGAGTTGAATGTTACATAATGTCCTGGTTGCACATTTTGCATACCATATATGCAGTTACTGTGAAATATTTGTACAATATGGAAAAAGCCATTTATGTTGTAAAGTGATAGCAGTGTATGATGGTTATGTGAGTTTAAAGACTTCCAAGCCCCTTAAAAAACCCCACAAGATTCATAAAGCAAGGCTTAAACTCACCCACCCTGTTTGAAATGACTTCCAAGTCCCACCTTATTCCTTCTCCAACTCGCCTCTCTCCTCATTGAATACACATTCCAGATTGGGACCAAAGAGGTGGACAAGATCAAGGAGAAGTTGGCACCCAAAAAGTAGAGCATAGGATTCAACACTAGTAAGTAAAGGGATTTTTGAAATGAAATGGGCGGGGCATGGGGAATGATTATACGCTTTTTGTCTACTGTATGGTGAATGATAACTAAATAAAAATACGTTACCACTGCTTATTGACCAACCACCAATCGGTGTTCAATCATCTATTGCACCAGCATTCATTTTTCTTAGAGTTGGGGTCAGCTGACGAGATAGCTAGAGCTGTTTATCAGATTTTCAGCTAAGTGGATAGCAACTAAAGAGGAGAAAAGAAAGGCCTCGTTGAAAAGTACTTCCCTTCCCTATCCGGCTTCCACCCAAGGGGAAGTGCTCAAACTACTAACATCTCCAGGAAGATTTTTTTATAGGCCTTACACAGTGTATGTAACTGCAAAGTTAGGAGAAAAGATGCCCTGTTTTGTAGTAGTTGCATGTGTATGTGTATGTAGTACCGAGGGACAGGGGAGCAGAATCGTGTAAACAGCAGTAGCAGGTGATGAGTAGTGTGACATTGTTTCTTTCCTCACAAAGCTGAGAAAACCCACTTGGTTTTTTTACTTGTCTTGGTCTTTCTTTTCACTTGGTTAGCTTTCCGACACCAGACCAGAGGTTTTGAAATTTTTTTTCTTTCCACTGTCATGATTGCAAATGATGCTTCTATTTCTGCTGAGCATTTGACCTTTTGATCAGTCCTTTTTGAGCTTTGGCCGCTGGGCTTGAAATAAAAAAAGAGGTTAAATGGTAGCCAAAACATTTTTGGAACCAGCGATCCCTCTCTCATGTTGCATTTCGAGATATATCGAGAACACCACCAGAGCATCTATTGATCTCCGTTTACTGTATTGGTGGTGTTGTCGAGGCTTCGAGTAGTTTTGGGTTGGGTGGTGGTGTTTCTCGATGGTTGATAAAATGATGAAAAGATTAGTGTAGTGTAGCAGCAGGTTGCTTTTTTTCGGCTAGCAAAGAGTGGCCAAGTCTCAAAGAGAATTGAATCATTTACATAGAAAATTAGATCAGCTGGAGAATGTGAAAGGTAGAAGATATGAGTTAATGATCAACAAAAAAAGCTTAAATAAAATAGTAGAGGACTGTCAAAATATTCTAGATTTGGTGAAATTTAATATAACAAGAGGGAGGATGAGAAACAAATTACCTCCAAGGGTGGGAAAATTATTTGTAACTTTCATATGTTTATCATTGTACCTTTAGCTCTGAAACCTTTGAATGAATAATATTTTGTGTGTAACAATGGGAAAACACCTGTTAATGATCATGTTTAAGAAACCTTCCCATTGCATATTCTTATCCATCTGATATAAGTGAAGATTAAAGTGAAACGAAATGAATCTTTTCTTGTCTCTGTAATGGCCTGAGATCAAAATACTAAAAATGTCCAATAACATTTACTAACTTTTGGTGGATTTCTAAGCAGATGGACCCACCAATCGCCACATGTCCAAGGAAAAGCAACCCTTAATTGGATGTCTCCAAGGAAAAATGTCAATGCGACGCAAGCAATTATTTCTTGCACAATAAACATATGGTACTTGGTCTGGTTCCAAGAAATGCAATGGATCTAGTAGATTAGAATATATTGATATAAGATCATTGTTATAAGAAACTTATAATTGTCTATTTCAATGTTGAAATTGCTGGCATAAAAAAAAAGCCAGTGATAAATCATCAGCACTGCTAGTGAATGCTCACAAGATTTTGACGCATTAACTGTTTTTTCATCCAAGTACTCCAACCACATGGGACGATAGAACTTGAACTCATTCCTTATACCAGCATCAAGATTATTTTTTCCTGTCGCTGAAGGGAGGAGGAATTAAAAAACATGTAGGACCTTGTGTTCTGAGATGTAAAAGTTAACCACCCACTAGTAAACGTGGGATGGGAGATTCCATTCTTTCATAGAAAAAGACCAGATAGGAGATTCCATTCTTTCATAGAAAAGAGAGATAAGAGGTTTTCATAGAATACAGAAAATAGTATCTTGTTTTCATAGAGTTGGGTGCCACTTGTTTAACCTGTTTAGTTAACGTTCAGTTTTCTTATCTAGGCCTTAACTATCTATAAACTATGAATTCTTGGAACTTGATTGCCCTGCGCTCAGTGTGCCTGTAGTCTAACTACCTGTATCTCCATTTTAACTATAATTTGTGTAGCAAAGAACAAACCTACTGTGGTATTGTGGTTACAGGGTACTCTAGTCCAGCATAACTTCTATAATCAAAACAATAACAACTAAGAAAAAAATAACAACTTGCATTTATTTTCACTGGGTACAGAAGACTTTCTAATTATTGAAGTTACTATTTGACTGGATGTATAAGTACTATAAGACTTCCTGATTATTGCAACAAGAAACATATTTCCATGTTTCCAATTTCCATTCATCTGTTGGGGTCAAAACACTGGGGAAGTTTCCTAATTTCTACTTGCCTAAAAAAAATCTGGAGTATCAAGTTCTGAGTGATGACTAATATGTCCCTTGTATGGGCTGATGTTGTTTTTCATTATGCTGAGGAACTTGGATAAATGAACCCAAATTTGAATAGACCCAAGTTGGCTACAAGTGAAACTTGGGTTAGGCCTGTTCAGATTTGGGTTGGACTTGAAGTAGAATTCGAAGCCCGGATGGAATTCGGGCTGGGGTTAAGGTTGGGCTTCAGGTGCCCAAATATTTACCTGGGCTCCTGACTCTTGTACAAGCATGTGTATTATCTGTTGCATGATACATGGTATACAAAAATTATAGCTATTAAATCAAGGTCTAAGATAGTCTGACATGGGCTGATTTCATTTATTTTATTTAGCGTTCAGTCCTCCGATTCATGATTCTGGTTTTCTTTTTCTGGTTTTCTTTCTGGTTTTCTTTTCATATGCTTTCTAGTCCCACATCGCCCTTTAAAATAAAAATCAAATTCTTGAGGTTGGTTAGAATGAATCTGAAGTCAATACCGTAAGTCCTCACAAAATAAGCATATGTATTTCGTGCCTTGAAATGTTCTGTTAATGCTGTTGAGTGTGTTCCGAGAAACAAAAGTTTTAGATGCAGCTATGTTTCTGCTTTCATATTCTACAGATGTAAAGATTAAGGGAATTGTTTTATTTGCAGGTATTGAACATGAGATTGCATCTTTGCAGTTAGAGGTTTGTAACAATGAAGTAGTTACATATATCCTGTTGAGATGCACTTTTGAATTTTTTATATATTGATGAGATATAAGGTTGCAGGAAAAAAAAAATTGGTGGCTGAGATAAAGAAGACTGCTAAAAACTGGAAATGAGGCAAGTTTGTCTGTTAAAATGAGTCAAAAAGCGTTCAATTTTCTCTTTCCTTTTTAGGCAATACAGATGGTATTTTGGGATTCCATTTTGTCATTGGAACAGCATGACTTAATGGGGTTTCTCATCGTTCATTTTTTCTTTCCTTCTTGCGCAATACAAATGGTATTTTGTGATTCCATTTTGTCATTGGAACAGCATAACTTTTACTTTATGGGGTTTCTTATCATTCATTTGATTGTATGATGTACTGTACCTGTGTACCAGGCTGCCACTAGAATCTTGGCTCGTCAGCTTGTTCGGCTGAGGCAGCAAATAACTAATCTGCAAGGGAGTCGTGCTCAGATAAGAGGTGTTGCAACTCATACACAAGTGAGGATTTCTAATAACTACATGCATTGATTAATGTTTTCATTGTCACAGCCCATTATCTGTTTTTTTCTAAATGGTGTTTTCCTAATTCATTCTGTCAATCTTTCTCAGGCTATGTATGCTAATACTTCAATTTCTGTTGGAAAAATCGGAAACCGGCACGATCACCTCGCACGAGGGTAGAGTAACTTGTAGGAACTGACGGTTCGCAAATAGAACTCCCGGTTAGAGAATTAGGAGCGAAAATATTGGATTTTCCAACACTTAGGCTCGAAAACGGCCCGTCGGGGGTCCGGATCGGGGAACGGCCCCGGAAAAAAATCGAAAACCGGCACAATCACCTCGCACGAGGGTAGAGTAACTTGTAGGAACTGACGGCTCGCAAATAGGACTCCCGATTAGAGAATTAGGAGCGAAAAATATTGGATTTTCCAACACTTAGGCTCGAAAAACGGCCCGTCGGGGGTCCGGGCTAGGGGAACGGACCCCGGGAAAAATCCAAAATCGGCACCATCACCTCGCACGAGGGTAGAGTAACTTGTAGGAACTGACGGCGTTCGCAAATAGGACTCCCGTTAGAGAATTAGGAGCGAAAAAATATTGGATTTTCCAAACACTTAGGCTCGAAAACGGCCCGTCGGGGGTCCGGATCGGGGAACGGACCCCGGAAAAATCCAAAACCGGCACCATCACCTCGCACGAGGGTAGAGTAACTTGTAGGAACTGACGGTTCGGCAATAGGACTCCCCGGTTAGAGAATTAGCAGCGAAAAACATTGGATTTTCCAACACTTAGGCTCGAAAACGGCCCGTCGGGGGTCCGGATCGGGAACGGACCCGGAAAAATCCAAAACCGGCACCATCACCTCGCACGAGGTAGAGTAACTTGTAGGAACTGACGGTTCGCAAATAGGACTCCCGGTTAGAGAATTAGGAGCGAAAACATTGGATTTTCCAACACTTAGGCTCGAAAACGGCCCGTCGGGGGTCCGGATCGGGGGAACGGACCCCCGGAAAAATCCAAAACCGGCACCATCACCTCGCACGAGGGTAGAGTAACTTGTAGGAACTGACGGTTCGCAAATAGGACTCCCGGTTAGAGAATTAGGAGCGAAAACATTGGATTTTCCAACACTTAGGCTCGAAAACGGCCCGTCGGGGGTCCGGATCGGGGAACGGACCCCGGAAAAATCGAAACCGGCACGATCACCTCGCACGAGGGTAGAGTAACTTGTAGGAACTGACGGTTCGCAAATAGGACTCCCGGTTAGAGAATTAGGAGCGAAAACATTGGATTTCCAACACTTAGGCTCGAAAACGGCCCGTCGGGGGTCCGGATCAGGGAACGGCCCCCGGAAAAATCGAAAACCGGCACGATCACCTCGCACGAGGGTAAGAGTAACTTGTAGGAACTGACGGTTCGCAAATAGGACTCCCGGTTAGAGAATTAGGAGCGAAAACATTGGATTTTCCAAACACTTAGGCTCGAGAAACACTTAGGCGGAAAAAAATCGAAAACGACCCGCACGAGGGTAGGTCTTAGGAACGGGGAACGGACCCCGGAGAGAATCGAAAACATTGGATTTTCCAACACGCTCGAAACCTTGAACCGGCACGGACCAGAAAAATCGAAAACCGCACCAATCACCTCGGACGAGGGTAGAGTAACTTTGTAGGAACTGACGGTTCGCAAATAGGACTCCGGTTAGAGAATTAGAAGCGAAAACATTGGAGTTTCCAACACTTAGGCTCGAAAACCGCCCGTCGGGGGTCTTGAACGGGGAACGGACTCCAGAAAAATCGGAAACCGGCACGATCACCTCGCACGAGGGTAGGGTAACTTGTAAGAACTGACGGTTTCGCAAATAGAACTCCCCGGTTAGAGAATTAGGAGCGAAAAATCGACGATTTTCCAACACTGAGGCTCGAAAACGGCCCGCCGGGGGTCTGAAATGGGGAACGGCCTCCGGAAAAATTGGAAACCGGCAGATCACCTCGCACGAGGGTAGAGTAACTTGTAGGAACTGACGGTTCGCAAATAGGACTCCCGGTTAGAGAATTAGAAGCGAAAATCGACGATTTTCCAACACTTGGGCTCGAAAACGGCCCGCCGGGGGTCCGAAACAGGAAACGGCCCCTAGAAAAATCGGAAACCGGCACGAACAGTTCGCTCGAGGGTAAAGTAACTTGTAGGAACTGACGGTTCGCAAATTGGACTTTCGGTTAGAGAATTAGAAGCGAAAATCGACGATTTTCCAACACTTAAGATCGAAAACGGCTCACCGGGGGTCCGAAATGGGGAACGGACCTCGGAAAAATAAAAAACGGGCATGATTACCTCACACGAGGGTAGAGTAACTTGTAGGAACTGACGGTTCGCAAATAGGACTGTCGGTTAGAGAATTAGAAGCGAAAATCGATGATTTTCCAACACTTTGGGCTCGAAAACCGCTCGCTGGGGTCCGAAATGGGGAACGGACCTCGGAAAAATAAAAAAACGGGCATGATTACCTCACACGAGGGTAGAGTAACTTGTAGGAACTGACGGTTCGCAAATAGGACTGTCGGTTAGAGAATTAGAAGCGAAAATCGATGATTTTCCAACACTTGGGCTCGAAAACCGCTCGCTGGGGGTCCGAAACGGGAAACGGCCCCCAACAAATTCAAAAATCGGCACGAGCATTTCGCTCGAGGGTAGGGTAACTTGTAGGAACTGACGGTTCGCAAATTGGACTCTCGGTTAGAGAATTAGAAGCGAAAATCGACGATTTTCGAACACTTAGGATCGAAAACGGCCCGCCGGGGGTCTGAAATGGGGAATGGCCCCCAGAAAAATTGAAAATCGGCACGATTACCTTGCACGAGGGTAGAGTAACTTGTAGGAACTGACAGTTCGCAAATAGGACTCCCGATTAGAGAATTAGAAGCGAAACTCGACGATTTTCCAACGCTTAGGCTCGAAAACGGCCCTTGGAAAAATTGGAAAATGGCACGAGCACCTTGCTCGAGGCGAAATTAACTTGTAGGAACTGACGGTTCGTAAATCGGACTCCCGGTTAACGAATTAGACCTAAAAACATTGAATTCTTAACACTTAGAATAAGAAATAGGCCGTCGGAGGTCGTAAACGGAAAACGACCATCGGACAGCCCAGAAACCAGGACGAGTATCTTGTTCAAGGTCAAAGTAAAAGTAACTTGTATGAATTAACGGTTAATGAATCAGATATCCGGTTAACGAATTAAACGAAAAAATCGCCTAAATCTTTACACTTAAGATTTTTATATATATACATGTTTATCTTTCATTTTATAATTTAATTCATTGAAAAGATTTTAATGTTGTTTTTTGTCATTGCAGATTTGATGGACGCTTTGGGGTCGGTTGCAGACTAGCTAAATGTGTTTTGGGGTCGGTTGCAGACTAGCTAAATGCGTTTTATTCTTTTTTAGTTCATTTCTATATGTATATTGGACATTTATATGGGACTATAGCATTATTGATTGTAATATTTGTTTAATGAGATGAATGATTTGATGAAAAATGGCGATGGTTATTTGCATGCATTTTTTATATTGATTATAGGTGCATGAACAGGTATATAAACAGGTTTACAGGAAAATTATTTTGAAAAAATAATTATAGTTTTTTAAAAAAATAAAATACTTTTACCGACGTTTTTGTGTCGTCGGTAAAAGTGTTGTATTTTTAACTTGTATTTTTGCCGACGAAACCAAAACGTCGGCAAAAGTGTATTTTTTAATTTTACCGACGCAAATATAACGTCGGTAAAAGTATTGTATTTTTAACTTGTATTTTTGCCGACGAAACAAAAACGTCGGCAAAAGTTTTTTAATTTTACCGACGCAAATATAATGTCGGTAAAAGATGTTGGTTTTTTAATTTTATTTTACCGACGCAAATAACACGTCGGTAATAGGTTTTGTTTTTTTTAATTTTACTTTACCGACGAAAATACAACGTCGGTAAAAATTTTTTTATTTTTTATTTATTTTATGTTTTATGTTACCGACGCAAATACAACGTCGGGAAAAGATTTTATTGTTTTTATTTATTTTCCTTTTCTTTTACCGACGCAAATAATATGTCGGTAAAACCATTTTTATTTTCTATGTATTTGGCCTATTATTTTACCGACGAAAAGAAAACGTCGGTAAAGTGATTTTTATTTTTTATTTATTTTGCGTTTTATTTTGCCGACGAACATAAAACGTCGGTAACATTTAATTTAAATTTGTATAATAATGAAATGAATTTACCGACGTTTAAAAAACGTCGGTAAAAGTGAAATAATCATCGGTAAAAATCGACTTTTGCCGACGGAAAATTATTTCGTCAGTAATGGGTTTTGTCCACGACTTTTTACCGACGTCTTGCCGACGAAAATTATTTCGTCGGTAAAGGGTTTTACCGACGTTTTATGGACTTTTGGCGACGAAAAATTGCGTCGCTAAAACTGCAGTTTGTTGTAGTGCTTGAAAAATATAAATCCCTGAGAGTAAGTAATGATATCTTATCAGAATATCCATCTTGTTTTAATGGTGACAACCATGCAAGTGCCTACGGTAGTCCAAAACTGTCACATTCAATTCCTTTAGGCATGTTTATTTGCTAGTACTTTTAACAAGAGTTTGAGATGATGGGGTCTTTTGGACATAATGCGATGCCTTATCCCTTGACATTTACAAATATCATGTTTCTTCTCAACAGTTTCAAAATTTTAGCCACCTAAAAGGTCTCAAATGCCTAGACGGAATTTTGGAATTCCAGCCCTTTTGCATTTTAGTGCTACTTCTGGATGCTCATGTATAAAGGAGGATCTATGAATTCTATTATGCTGCGGGCATTCAAAAGTTTCTAGAGAGAGGAATCTTTGAATTCCAATAAAGAAACAAGCCCTAAGCCTGTCAGAGCGGTGGTTGACTAGATTAGATCAATCATGATCTCTCACCAAATGTGCTGTAGGAATAGGATCTTGTGATTTCTGGCTTGACAGAACAAAATCTTTGATAGAAACACAAATGATTGAAATCAAGAGTCATAAATGAATGTGGTAGGAATAAGAGAGAATTTTAAATGGAAATAAGAAAATTCAAATTTAATTTAATTTTAAATTGTGTTATAGACCAGTAAGATCATTGCAATGGACCAAGACAGAATCATTGTAGAATGCTAACCGGGCATGGCTTTGATATCCATATGAGACTGAGAAACTACTTTATTCATAACTAACTGTGTTACTATATAAGGCCGGAAACATCTCTATTATTTAATCTTAACATATCAAACAGGTACACCCACTTCATCTCCCTCCAAAGGCAAACCACTTGGTTGCCTAATAACCAAAATTGGATGATGGAAAAGACCGAACCAATGGCCAGATATAAAGAACTGAACGATCGCAGATGTAAAAGAACCAAAACCATGGACATGTAAAGAAACGAAGCCTTATGAGCAATATGAAAAATTGTTCTTCTTGGTTCAACATAAATGTGAAGTACCTGAATTTGGAAATGGAGCATTTCTCTAGAATGAAGAGAAGATAGTTGTATTGCACACTTTGGCAGGTGGCAGGCCTTAGCTAAACATCGCATTGAAATGGATCCCAAGTCTAGAAAAGTTGAGAGCTCTCATTAACCTGAGGTATTTAAGCCTACAGAGCATTTTCTGTGATAGAACGATTCCAAATCGATCGGTGGCTACAGCATCTACAGGTCTTGATTTTAAGAGGATAGTTGACGATGGCACACAAAGCTTAGCGGCTAACTCATTTCGATGTTTCAGAATGTTACATGTGGAGAGTGAGGTCAGACCCAATGACTCAGTCCCACAATACGACGGATTAGGCCCAAACCATGATGAGGGTCAAGTCCAAGAGATTCGTTCACGATTTTGGGTCCAGTCTGATGACCCGGGTCGGTGTCGAGACAGGTCAGATCCACTCGTCATGGGTAGTCCATGGTCCGAATCCACGAAGTACGAAGTCAGACGTCGTTAGCCAAGTCATAACCTGCTTTAACCAAGTCTTGCGGAGCGGATCTATCTGCCTCGTCACTTGAGGGCGTTTGGAGACTCCAGCCAAAGGTACGTCCGCTGCTGAAGATCTTCCCATCTGTTTAGGAGACGACTATAAAACACAGAACCCCTCTAGCACTGAGGGGCAAGCATATCCCAATCAACTTTTACCACCATCTTTCTATCTCGAAATCTGTAATCGCTACACCGTTGAGAAGTAATCAGCATTTAAAGTGAGACGTAGGGCACATTGACCGAACCACTAATAGACCCTCTCTCACATTCTCTCTCTCTCTCTCTCTCTCTCTCTTCTCTCTCTCTCTAATTAGCACATTAAATACTTTAACTTGACCGGTGGTGCTCCGAAACCCATTTTGGCATCATCAGAGAGCCATCTTCCCAAGGGGCCAGCTCACTGTCACAGCTTTTGGTGTTGAAAGGTGTTTGTGATGAGTGAAAGAAAGAAAACAAGTCGTGTAGCTGACTTGATAAGCTTTAATACTAAAGAAGCTAAGCATAATAACTGGGAGTCAAATGAAAACAAGAAACAAATGCATTTCGTGAGTTGGAGAAAATGAATAGCATAAGCTCTTCTCACATAATATGCCCGAAATAACTCCTGGATATGAAGCACATCAGGTAAGATAGTCACAAGTTCTCTCCCAATTCTTTGAAAAGCTAGACCTTCGATTTTATCCTATTAATGATATGCCCAATTGCTTAGTCAAAATATCCAATA
>QPKB01000007.1:2877672-2942449 GCA_003546025.1 Camphora micrantha
GAGGCTTGGGTCAATGTTGTTGGTTCATGATCATCACCTTTGGTTAATTGAGTGTGAAGATTCATTTTGGTGATAGGTTTGTGAATATTGTTTTTGGCTCTAGTAGTCATGGTGTGGGTTGGTTGTGGCTGAGGTACGGGTGGGCATATATATGGTGATGAGCATTGGGAATTGGTGGTATTTTGAAGATACAGGTGATGGAGGTGAAGGAGATGAGGCGGCCAGGTCTGGTGGTGGTGAAGCGGTACTGGGGGATTGTTGTTGGGCGTCCACGGCAGATGATGGATTGAGTGGCGGTACCAAAGGTAAGGTGGGAAGTCGAAGTGGTGGGGGAATCCAAGTAGCAATGGAATCTGATGAAGGACAAGAGGAAGGAGCAGAGAGATGACTGAAGGGAAAGACAGACTCAACAAACCTAACATGCCTAGAGACATATATTTTGGAAGTGGATGGATCAAGGCAGTAGTAGGCACTCTGAGTTAAAGAATAGCCAAGGAAGACACATGGTTTGGATCGAGTGTCTAGTTTGTTGGTTGTATATGGTCTAAGCCAGGGATAGCATAAACAACCAAAAATTTTGAGTTTTGAGTAATTAGGAGCTGTTGTAAAAATTTTTTTCATAAGGAGAAAAAAAATTCAGTGTGGGTGTGGGCATACGATTTATGAGATAAACTGCTGTGGCGAAGGCATAAGTCCAATAACTTAAAGGAAGAGATGCATGAGAGAGTAATGCTAATCCAGTTTCTACAATATGAAGATGTCTACGTTCAGAAAAGCCATTGTGTTCAGGTGTGTGAGGTGGTGTGGTGAGATGAGAAATACCATTTTGTTGAAAGAAAATGGGCAAGGGCAATATATTCACCACCATTGTCAGTATAGAGTGTTTTGATGGTTTTATCAAAGTGTTTTTCAACAATGGCTTTAAATCGAATAAAAATATCTTTGACTTCTGACTTTTGTTTAAGAGGATAGAACCAAATATATCTAGTGAAATGATCCACAAAAATGACATAATATTTAAATCCATTATTTGATATAAGTGGAGATGTCCAAACATCAGAAAAGATAGTTTCAAGTGGTTGAGAAGAGACAAGTGTGGATTGAGAGAATGACAATTTGTGGCTTTTATTACTCAGACAAGCATTACATGAAAAATTATTGGATAATGAAGAAGATAAATCGAGTTTATTTTGAGAAACAATCTGTTTCAGAAGATGGAAAGCTGGGTGTCCTAATCTTTGATGCCACTCGGATAAAGTTGTTTTGATGCTGGAAAAGGCAAGCAAGGGTGGAGATACCGGCCACTCATAAACACCATCTTTAGTGTTGCCCTTCAGAAGTGGTGCCCCCGTGTGAATGTCCTTCACAAGAAAAGCAGTTGGTAAGAATTCAATGGAGACATTATTTGAGGTACAGAATTGAGAAATGGAAATGAGATTCTTTTTCATAGCAGGAACACAAAGAACATTGTTCAATTGAAAAGTGTTATGAGTTGTGTGGAGAGAGGAAGAAACCGGTATGAGTAATGGAGAGACCCGAGCCATCACCGATCATAATGTCATCGGAGCCATTGTATGGAGCATGCATGGAGAGATTGTGTAGATCAGCTGTAACATGGTGAGATGCTCCACTGTCCAGAAGCCAAGATGTGTGGTTGGGAGTATGGGATGCATAATGGGCCCTTGGTTGCCATGGGTGGCGGAGGGAGTGTTCAAAGCAGGAGAAGGACTGTTGGATGTATTGATTGGGACTAGCCGAAAGGAGGGACACCGTTTTGCTGTATGGCCTTGTATCCTGCAAATTTGGCAATAACCCAAGTATGGCCGGGATGGGCGATTACCTTGAGGTGTGGGTTGGCCGCTGGTTTGTGCAGGAGGATACCTGTATTGGTGGCTATTGGAGGGGCGCCATGTATGAGTGTTGGTGCCTGAAGATGCAGAAGAGCTCGAAGGGGCCGGGTACTTGCTCGTGGGATTAGCAGTGGCAGGAAACTGAAGGGGGTCTGGTTTTGGGGTGATCACCGAGGCTTCAAAAATTGAGCAACTTCTCATGTAGTTCCTCAAAGGTGATAGGCATGTCTCTAGCTTGGACAGCACGTGTGAGTTCTCTATATTCATCACCAAGGCCATCAAGTATCTTGTCAGTAAGATCTTCGGCATCTAGTGGTGCTCCAAGAAGGGCAAGTTCATCAGCCATTGCCTTAATGGATTGCAGAAATGTTGTGACATTATCAGAACCTTTGGTGATCATCTTGAGTTTGTTTTTGGCCTGTTTGATGCGGCCACGAGAAGGCGTGGCGTAGGTGGTGGCCAGGATAGTCCATGCTTCGCGGGCTGTCTTGGCTTGTGCAATAAATGGTATGATGGTATGGGAGATGGAGCCAATGATTGCATTCAAGATCAATTGGTCTTGTCGGATCCAGAGGGTGTGAGCAGGGTTGGGTTTGGTTGTGTCACCTTGTGTGAGAGAGGCTGAGGGACATGGCTTGGAGCCATCGATATATCCTAAGAGATCATAGCCAATGAATAGAGTATGGAATTGTAGTTTCCATGAGAGGTAGTTGATGGAGGTGAGTTTGAGAGGGGTTTGGGCAGCAACATTAATGCTGATAAGGGTGTTGTGGGAGTCATTTGTGTTGAGAATGGAGGGGGATGGGGTAGCCATGGTGAGTAAAGAGAGAAGGGATTTGAGAGAAAAAAAAATTGGAATTCGTTACCTCCGTTGCTCTGATACCATATGAGATTGCAAAAGCTGAATACTTCTCATTAATGAAACAATTGTATAAATACAAAACTAAGAATGGTTGAAGATCCTACAAACTAGGAAGGTTACAAACAGAATCCTTTATCTATGGATGACAGTTAAATACAAATGCATTTGAATAATACAAGTTGATAAGAAAGACTAAGTTAAGTAACTGATTATCTCTATTATGCCCCGTGTGAATGTCCTTCACAAGAAAAGCAGTTGGTAAGAATTCAATGGAGACATTATTTGAGGTACAGAATTGAGAAATGGAAATGAGATTCTTTTTCATAGCAGGAACACAAAGAACATTGTTCAATTGAAAAGTGTTATGAGTTGTGTGGAGAGAGGAAGAACCGGTATGAGTAATGGAGAGACCCGAGCCATCACCGATCATAATGTCATCGGAGCCATTGTATGGAGCATGCATGGAGAGATTGTGTAGATCAGCTGTAACATGGTGAGATGCTCCACTGTCCAGAAGCCAAGATGTGTGGTTGGGAGTATGGGATGCATAATGGGCCCTTGGTTGCCATGGGGTGGCGGAGGGAGTGTTCAAAGCAGGAGAAGGACTGTTGGATGTATTGATTGGGACTAGCCGAAAGGAGGGACACCGTTTTGCTGTATGGCCTTGTATCCTGCAAATTTGGCAATAACCCAAGTATGGCCGGGATGGGCGATTACCTTGAGGTGTGGGTTGGCCGCTGGTTTGTGCAGGAGGATACCTGTATTGGTGGCGCTATTGGAGGGGCGCCATGTATGAGTGTTGGTGCCTGAAGATGCAGAAGAGCTCGAAGGGGCCGGGTACTTGCTCGTGGGATTAGCAGTGGCAGGAAACTGAAGGGGGTCTGGTTTTGGGGTGATCACCGAGGCTTCAAAAATTGAGCAACTTCTCATGTAGTTCCTCAAAGGTGATAGGCATGTCTCTAGCTTGGACAGCACGTGTGAGTTCTCTATATTCATCACCAAGGCCATCAAGTATCTTGTCAGTAAGATCTTCGGCATCTAGTGGTGCTCCAAGAAGGGCAAGTTCATCAGCCATTGCCTTAATGGATTGCAGAAATGTTGTGACATTATCAGAACCTTTGGTGATCATCTTGAGTTTGTTTTTGGCCTGTTTGATGCGGCCACGAGAAGGCGTGGCGTAGGTGGTGGCCAGGATAGTCCATGCTTCGCGGGCTGTCTTGGCTTGTGCAATAAATGGTATGATGGTATGGGAGATGGAGCCAATGATTGCATTCAAGATCAATTGGTCTTGTCGGATCCAGAGGGTGTGAGCAGGGTTGGGTTTGGTTGTGTCACCTTGTGTGAGAGAGGCTGAGGGACATGGCTTGGAGCCATCGATATATCCTAAGAGATCATAGCCAATGAATAGAGTATGGAATTGTAGTTTCCATGAGAGGTAGTTGATGGAGGTGAGTTTTGAGAGGGGTTTGGGCAGCAACATTAATGCTGATAAGGGTGTTGTGGGAGTCATTTGTGTTGAGAATGGAGGGGGATGGGGTAGCCATGGTGAGTAAAGAGAGAAGGGATTTGAGAGAAAAAAAAATTGGAATTCGTTACCTCCGTTGCTCTGATACCATATGAGATTGCAAAAGCTGAATACTTCTCATTAATGAAACAATTGTATAAATACAAAACTAAGAATGGTTGAAGATCCTACAAACTAGGAAGGTTACAAACAGAATCCTTTATCTATGGATGACAGTTAAATACAAATGCATTTGAATAATACAAGTTGATAAGAAAGACTAAGTTAAGTAACTGATTATCTCTATTAACCTGAAAAAATTGGATTGGAACAGAGCTGAGTTGCCCCTATATTATCACAGTAAATGACAGGGCAGTAGGGAAGCGAAATACCAAGATCAGTCAAGAGATAACAAATGAAATTAAGTTCAGCAGCTGTATTTGCAACTGAGCGATACTCTGCCTCAGTAGAGGATCTAGCAACAGTCTGTTGCTTTTTAGAACTCCAGGAGATCGGATTTGCACCAAGATAAACAACGTAAGCAGTGGTTGAGCAAAAAGTGTCCTTGTCCCCTGCCCAAATCAGCGTCAGAATAGGCTTGTAAACTGAGAGAATTGTCTGAGAACGCATGCAAACTGAGAGCAGAGTCTTTGTAGAGTTGTAAACCATCATCAACAGTGCCAACAAGATAACGGAGAAGCCGTTTAACAAAGGACCAGTGTTCAGTTGTTGGGCAGTGCATAAATTGGGACAATTTGTTTTGACAGCAAAGGCGATGTCTGGTCTTGTTATTAGCAAATATTGGAGGCTCCCAACTACCTGGCGATACTCAGTTGGATCAGAAAGAGAAGAACCTGAGGTTAGCATGAGAGTTGGACTGGTTGGAATGGGAGTGAGAACAGTCTTCGCGTCTTGCATCTTGGTTTGAGTGAGGAGATCCATAATATATCGCCTTTGTGAGAGTAACAAGCCATGTTTGTTTGGGACAACTTCCACACCCAGAAAGTAAGTGAGGAAACCAAGGTCTTTGATGGAAAATCGCTGAGCAAGAATGTCAATGAAGTAATTAACTTTGGTATCATTGTCTCCTGTGATAATTAAATCATCAACATAAACAAGGAGATACATAGTGTGGCCACCAGCATGAAAGACAAAGAGTGATGTATCAGCATATGAATTCTGAAAACCAAACTGTAGAAGGAATGTTCTGAGCGCATGGTACCATGCCCGAGGGGCTTGTTTGAGGCCATATATGGCTTTGTGAAGTTTGCAGACATAAGAGGGGTTGTCATTATCAACAAAATCCCGGTGGTTGTGACATGTAGACATTCTCTGATAGATGTCCTTGAAGAAAGGCATTGTTTACATCAAGTTGCCGTAAAGTCCAACCACGGCTGACTGCTATACTGAGAACAATGCGGACAGTAGTCGGTTTTACAACAGGACTGAATGTGTCTTGGTAGTCTATTCCAGGACGTTGGTGGAAGCCTTTTGCAACCAAGCGGGCCTTGAACCTTTCAACAGAACCATCAGATTTGCGTTTAATTCTAAAAACCCACTTACAACCAACCAGATTTTGACTGCAATCCGGTGGAACTAGAGCCCATGTGCCATTCTTAACTAAAGCATCATACTCTTCAGACATGGCTCGACGCCATTTATGATCATTGAGGGCTTGGGTCAATGTTGTTGGTTCATGATCATCACCTTTGGTTAATTGAGTGTGAAGATTCATTTTGGTGATAGGTTTGTGAATATTGTTTTTGGCTCTAGTAGTCATGGTGTGGGTTGGTTGTGGCTGAGGTACGGGTGGGCATATATATGGTGATGAGCATTGGGAATTGGTGGTATTTGAAGATACAGGTGATGGAGGTGAAGGAGATGAGGCGGCCAGGTCTGGTGGTGGTGAAGCGGTACTGGGGATTGTTGTTGGGCGTCCACGGCAGATGATGGATTGAGTGGCGGTACCAAAGGTAAGGTGGGAAGTCGAAGTGGTGGGGGAATCCAAGTAGCAATGGAATCTGATGAAGGACAAGAGGAAGGAGCAGAGAGATGACTGAAGGGAAAGACAGACTCAACAAACCTAACATGCCTAGAGACATATATTTTGGAAGTGGATGGATCAAGGCAGTAGTAGGCACTCTGAGTTAAAGAATAGCCAAGGAAGACACATGGTTTGGATCGAGTGTCTAGTTTGTTGGTTGTATATGGTCTAAGCCAGGGATAGCATAAACAACCAAAAATTTTGAGTTTTGAGTAATTAGGAGCTGTTGTAAAAATTTTTTCATAAGGAGAAAAAAAATTCAGTGTGGGTGTGGGCATACGATTTATGAGATAAACTGCTGTGGCGAAGGCATAAGTCCAATAACTTAAAGGAAGAGATGCATGAGAGAGTAATGCTAATCCAGTTTCTACAATATGAAGATGTCTACGTTCAGAAAAGCCATTGTGTTCAGGTGTGTGAGGTGGTGTGGTGAGATGAGAAATACCATTTGTTGAAAGAAAATGGGCAAGGGCAATATATTCACCACCATTGTCAGTATAGAGTGTTTTGATGGTTTTATCAAAGTGTTTTTTCAACAATGGCTTTAAATCGAATAAAAATATCTTTGACTTCTGACTTTTGTTTAAGAGGATAGAACCAAATATATCTAGTGAAATGATCCACAAAAATGACATAATATTTAAATCCATTATTTGATATAAGTGGAGATGTCCAAACATCAGAAAAGATAGTTTCAAGTGGTTGAGAAGAGACAAGTGTGGATTGAGAGAATGACAATTTGTGGCTTTTATTACTCAGACAAGCATTACATGAAAAATTATTGGATAATGAAGAAGATAAATCGAGTTTATTTTGAGAAACAATCTGTTTCAGAAGATGGAAAGCTGGGTGTCCTAATCTTTGATGCCACTCGGATAAAGTTGTTTTGATGCTGGAAAAGGCAAGCAAGGGTGGAGATACCGGCCACTCATAAACACCATCTTTAGTGTTGCCCTTCAGAAGTGGTGCCCCCGTGTGAATGTCCTTCACAAGAAAAGCAGTTGGTAAGAATTCAATGGAGACATTATTTGAGGTACAGAAATTGAGAAATGGAAATGAGATTCTTTTTCATAGCAGGAACACAAAGAACATTGTTCAATTGAAAAGTGTTATGAGTTGTGTGGAGAGAGGAAGAACCGGTATGAGTAATGGAGAGACCCGAGCCATCACCGATCATAATGTCATCGGAGCCATTGTATGGAGCATGCATGGAGAGATTGTGTAGATCAGCTGTAACATGGTGAGATGCTCCACTGTCCAGAAGCCAAGATGTGTGGTTGGGAGTATGGGATGCATAATGGGCCCTTGGTTGCCATGGGGTGGCGGAGGGAGTGTTCAAAGCAGGAGAAGGACTGTTGGATGTATTGATTGGGACTAGCCGAAAGGAGGGACACCGTTTTGCTGTATGGCCTTGTATCCTGCAAATTTGGCAATAACCCAAGTATGGCCGGGATGGGCGATTACCTTGAGGTGTGGGTTGGCCGCTGGTTTGTGCAGGAGGATACCTGTATTGGTGGCTATTGGAGGGGCGCCATGTATGAGTGTTGGTGCCTGAAGATGCAGAAGAGCTCGAAGGGGCCGGGTACTTGCTCGTGGGATTAGCAGTGGCAGGAAACTGAAGGGGGTCTGGTTTTGGGGTGATCACCGAGGCTTCAAAATTGAGCAACTTCTCATGTAGTTCCTCAAAGGTGATAGGCATGTCTCTAGCTTGGACAGCACGTGTGAGTTCTCTATATTCATCACCAAGGCCATCAAGTATCTTGTCAGTAAGATCTTCGGCATCTAGTGGTGCTCCAAGAAGGGCAAGTTCATCAGCCATTGCCTTAATGGATTGCAGAAATGTTGTGACATTATCAGAACCTTTGGTGATCATCTTGAGTTTGTTTTTGGCCTGTTTGATGCGGCCACGAGAAGGCGTGGCGTAGGTGGTGGCCAGGATAGTCCATGCTTCGCGGGCTGTCTTGGCTTGTGCAATAAATGGTATGATGGTATGGGAGATGGAGCCAATGATTGCATTCAAGATCAATTGGTCTTGTCGGATCCAGAGGGTGTGAGCAGGGTTGGGTTTGGTTGTGTCACCTTGTGTGAGAGAGGCTGAGGGACATGGCTTGGAGCCATCGATATATCCTAAGAGATCATAGCCAATGAATAGAGTATGGAATTGTAGTTTCCATGAGAGGTAGTTGATGGAGGTGAGTTTGAGAGGGGTTTGGGCAGCAACATTAATGCTGATAAGGGTGTTGTGGGAGTCATTTGTGTTGAGAATGGAGGGGGATGGGGTAGCCATGGTGAGTAAAGAGAGAAGGGATTTGAGAGAAAAAAAAATTGGAATTCGTTACCTCCGTTGCTCTGATACCATATGAGATTGCAAAAGCTGAATACTTCTCATTAATGAAACAATTGTATAAATACAAAACTAAGAATGGTTGAAGATCCTACAAACTAGGAAGGTTACAAACAGAATCCTTTATCTATGGATGACAGTTAAATACAAATGCATTTGAATAATACAAGTTGATAAGAAAGACTAAGTTAAGTAACTGATTATCTCTATTATGCCCCCGTGTGAATGTCCTTCACAAGAAAAGCAGTTGGTAAGAATTCAATGGAGACATTATTTGAGGTACAGAATTGAGAAATGGAAATGAGATTCTTTTTCATAGCAGGAACACAAAGAACATTGTTCAATTGAAAAGTGTTATGAGTTGTGTGGAGAGAGGAAGAACCGGTATGAGTAATGGAGAGACCCGAGCCATCACCGATCATAATGTCATCGGAGCCATTGTATGGAGCATGCATGGAGAGATTGTGTAGATCAGCTGTAACATGGTGAGATGCTCCACTGTCCAGAAGCCAAGATGTGTGGTTGGGAGTATGGGATGCATAATGGGCCCTTGGTTGCCATGGGGTGGCGGAGGGAGTGTTCAAAGCAGGAGAAGGACTGTTGGATGTATTGATTGGGACTAGCCGAAAGGAGGGACACCGTTTTGCTGTATGGCCTTGTATCCTGCAAATTTGGCAATAACCCAAGTATGGCCGGGATGGGCGATTACCTTGAGGTGTGGGTTGGCCGCTGGTTTGTGCAGGAGGATACCTGTATTGGTGGCTATTGGAGGGGCGCCATGTATGAGTGTTGGTGCCTGAAGATGCAGAAGAGCTCGAAGGGGCCGGGTACTTGCTCGTGGGATTAGCAGTGGCAGGAAACTGAAGGGGGTCTGGTTTTTGGGGTGATCACCGAGGCTTCAAAATTTGAGCAACTTCTCATGTAGTTCCTCAAAGGTGATAGGCATGTCTCTAGCTTGGACAGCACGTGTGAGTTCTCTATATTCATCACCAAGGCCATCAAGTATCTTGTCAGTAAGATCTTCGGCATCTAGTGGTGCTCCAAGAAGGGCAAGTTCATCAGCCATTGCCTTAATGGATTGCAGAAATGTTGTGACATTATCAGAACCTTTGGTGATCATCTTGAGTTTGTTTTTGGCCTGTTTGATGCGGCCACGAGAAGGCGTGGCGTAGGTGGTGGCCAGGATAGTCCATGCTTCGCGGGCTGTCTTGGCTTGTGCAATAAATGGTATGATGGTATGGGAGATGGAGCCAATGATTGCATTCAAGATCAATTGGTCTTGTCGGATCCAGAGGGTGTGAGCAGGGTTGGGTTTGGTTGTGTCACCTTGTGTGAGAGAGGCTGAGGGACATGGCTTGGAGCCATCGATATATCCTAAGAGATCATAGCCAATGAATAGAGTATGGAATTGTAGTTTCCATGAGAGGTAGTTGATGGAGGTGAGTTTGAGAGGGGTTTGGGCAGCAACATTAATGCTGATAAGGGTGTTGTGGGAGTCATTTGTGTTGAGAATGGAGGGGGATGGGGTAGCCATGGTGAGTAAAAGAGAGAAGGGATTTGAGAGAAAAAAAAATTGGAATTCGTTACCTCCGTTGCTCTGATACCATATGAGATTGCAAAAGCTGAATACTTCTCATTAATGAAACAATTGTATAAATACAAAACTAAGAATGGTTGAAGATCCTACAAACTAGGAAGGTTACAAACAGAATCCTTTATCTATGGATGACAGTTAAATACAAATGCATTTGAATAATACAAGTTGATAAGAAAGACTAAGTTAAGTAACTGATTATCTCTATTAACCTGAAAAATTGGATTGGAACAGAGCTGAGTTGCCCCTATATTATCACAGTAAATGACAGGGCAGTAGGGAAGCGAAATACCAAGATCAGTCAAGAGATAACAAATGAAATTAAGTTCAGCAGCTGTATTTGCAACTGAGCGATACTCTGCCTCAGTAGAGGATCTAGCAACAGTCTGTTGCTTTTTAGAACTCCAGGAGATCGGATTTGCACCAAGATAAACAACGTAAGCAGTGGTTGAGCAAAAAGTGTCCTTGTCCCCTGCCCAATCAGCGTCAGAATAGGCTTGTAAACTGAGAGAATTGTCTGAGAACGCATGCAAACTGAGAGCAGAGTCTTTGTAGAGTTGTAAACCATCATCAACAGTGCCAACAAGATAACGGAGAAGCCGTTTAACAAAGGACCAGTGTTCAGTTGTTGGGCAGTGCATAAATTGGGACAATTTGTTGACAGCAAAGGCGATGTCTGGTCTTGTTATTAGCAAATATTGGAGGCTCCCAACTACCTGGCGATACTCAGTTGGATCAGAAAGAGAAGAACCTGAGGTTAGCATGAGAGTTGGACTGGTTGGAATGGGAGTGAGAACAGTCTTCGCGTCTTGCATCTTGGTTTGAGTGAGGAGATCCATAATATATCGCCTTTGTGAGAGTAACAAGCCATGTTTGTTTGGGACAACTTCCACACCCAGAAAGTAAGTGAGGAAACCAAGGTCTTTGATGGAAAATCGCTGAGCAAGAATGTCAATGAAGTAATTAACTTTGGTATCATTGTCTCCTGTGATAATTAAATCATCAACATAAACAAGGAGATACATAGTGTGGCCACCAGCATGAAAGACAAAGAGTGATGTATCAGCATATGAATTCTGAAAACCAAACTGTAGAAGGAATGTTCTGAGCGCATGGTACCATGCCCGAGGGGCTTGTTTGAGGCCATATATGGCTTTGTGAAGTTTGCAGACATAAGAGGGGTTGTCATTATCAACAAATCCCGGTGGTTGTGACATGTAGACATTCTCTGATAGATGTCCTTGAAGAAAGGCATTGTTTACATCAAGTTGCCGTAAAGTCCAACCACGGCTGACTGCTATACTGAGAACAATGCGGACAGTAGTCGGTTTTACAACAGGACTGAATGTGTCTTGGTAGTCTATTCCAGGACGTTGGTGGAAGCCTTTTGCAACCAAGCGGGCCTTGAACCTTTCAACAGAACCATCAGATTTGCGTTTAATTCTAAAAACCCACTTACAACCAACCAGATTTTGACTGCAATCCGGTGGAACTAGAGCCCATGTGCCATTCTTAACTAAAGCATCATACTCTTCAGACATGGCTCGACGCCATTTATGATCATTGAGGGCTTGGGTCAATGTTGTTGGTTCATGATCATCACCTTTGGTTAATTGAGTGTGAAGATTCATTTTGGTGATAGGTTTGTGAATATTGTTTTTGGCTCTAGTAGTCATGGTGTGGGTTGGTTGTGGCTGAGGTACGGGTGGGCATATATATGGTGATGAGCATTGGGAATTGGTGGTATTTGAAGATACAGGTGATGGAGGTGAAGGAGATGAGGCGGCCAGGTCTGGTGGTGGTGAAGCGGTACTGGGGGATTGTTGTTGGGCGTCCACGGCAGATGATGGATTGAGTGGCGGTACCAAAGGTAAGGTGGGAAGTCGAAGTGGTGGGGGAATCCAAGTAGCAATGGAATCTGATGAAGGACAAGAGGAAGGAGCAGAGAGATGACTGAAGGGAAAGACAGACTCAACAAACCTAACATGCCTAGAGACATATATTTTGGAAGTGGATGGATCAAGGCAGTAGTAGGCACTCTGAGTTAAAGAATAGCCAAGGAAGACACATGGTTTGGATCGAGTGTCTAGTTTGTTGGTTGTATATGGTCTAAGCCAGGGATAGCATAAACAACCAAAAATTTTGAGTTTTGAGTAATTAGGAGCTGTTGTAAAAATTTTTTCATAAGGAGAAAAAAAATTCAGTGTGGGTGTGGGCATACGATTTATGAGATAAACTGCTGTGGCGAAGGCATAAGTCCAATAACTTAAAGGAAGAGATGCATGAGAGAGTAATGCTAATCCAGTTTCTACAATATGAAGATGTCTACGTTCAGAAAAGCCATTGTGTTCAGGTGTGTGAGGTGGTGTGGTGAGATGAGAAATACCATTTGTTGAAAGAAAATGGGCAAGGGCAATATATTCACCACCATTGTCAGTATAGAGTGTTTTGATGGTTTTATCAAAGTGTTTTTCAACAATGGCTTTAAATCGAATAAAAATATCTTTGACTTCTGACTTTTGTTTAAGAGGATAGAACCAAATATATCTAGTGAAATGATCCACAAAAATGACATAATATTTAAATCCATTATTTGATATAAGTGGAGATGTCCAAACATCAGAAAAGATAGTTTCAAGTGGTTGAGAAGAGACAAGTGTGGATTGAGAGAATGACAATTTGTGGCTTTTATTACTCAGACAAGCATTACATGAAAAATTATTGGATAATGAAGAAGATAAATCGAGTTTATTTTGAGAAACAATCTGTTTCAGAAGATGGAAAGCTGGGTGTCCTAATCTTTGATGCCACTCGGATAAAGTTGTTTTGATGCTGGAAAAGGCAAGCAAGGGTGGAGATACCGGCCACTCATAAACACCATCTTTAGTGTTGCCCTTCAGAAGTGGTGCCCCCGTGTGAATGTCCTTCACAAGAAAAGCAGTTGGTAAGAATTCAATGGAGACATTATTTGAGGTACAGAATTGAGAAATGGAAATGAGATTCTTTTTCATAGCAGGAACACAAAGAACATTGTTCAATTGAAAAGTGTGTTATGAGTTGTGTGGAGAGAGGAAGAACCGGTATGAGTAATGGAGAGACCCGAGCCATCACCGATCATAATGTCATCGGAGCCATTGTATGGAGCATGCATGGAGAGATTGTGTAGATCAGCTGTAACATGGTGAGATGCTCCACTGTCCAGAAGCCAAGATGTGTGGTTGGGAGTATGGGATGCATAATGGGCCCTTGGTTGCCATGGGGTGGCGGAGGGAGTGTTCAAAGCAGGAGAAGGACTGTTGGATGTATTGATTGGGACTAGCCGAAAGGAGGGACACCGTTTTGCTGTATGGCCTTGTATCCTGCAAATTTGGCAATAACCCAAGTATGGCCGGGATGGGCGATTACCTTGAGGTGTGGGTTGGCCGCTGGTTTGTGCAGGAGGATACCTGTATTGGTGGCTATTGGAGGGGCGCCATGTATGAGTGTTGGTGCCTGAAGATGCAGAAGAGCTCGAAGGGGCCGGGTACTTGCTCGTGGGATTAGCAGTGGCAGGAAACTGAAGGGGGTCTGGTTTTGGGGTGATCACCGAGGCTTCAAAATTGAGCAACTTCTCATGTAGTTCCTCAAAGGTGATAGGCATGTCTCTAGCTTGGACAGCACGTGTGAGTTCTCTATATTCATCACCAAGGCCATCAAGTATCTTGTCAGTAAGATCTTCGGCATCTAGTGGTGCTCCAAGAAGGGCAAGTTCATCAGCCATTGCCTTAATGGATTGCAGAAATGTTGTGACATTATCAGAACCTTTGGTGATCATCTTGAGTTTGTTTTTGGCCTGTTTGATGCGGCCACGAGAAGGCGTGGCGTAGGTGGTGGCCAGGATAGTCCATGCTTCGCGGGCTGTCTTGGCTTGTGCAATAAATGGTATGATGGTATGGGAGATGGAGCCAATGATTGCATTCAAGATCAATTGGTCTTGTCGGATCCAGAGGGTGTGAGCAGGGTTGGGTTTGGTTGTGTCACCTTGTGTGAGAGAGGCTGAGGGACATGGCTTGGAGCCATCGATATATCCTAAGAGATCATAGCCAATGAATAGAGTATGGAATTGTAGTTTCCATGAGAGGTAGTTGATGGAGGTGAGTTTGAGAGGGGTTTGGGCAGCAACATTAATGCTGATAAGGGTGTTGTGGGAGTCATTTGTGTTGAGAATGGAGGGGGATGGGGTAGCCATGGTGAGTAAAGAGAGAAGGGATTTGAGAGAAAAAAAAATTGGAATTCGTTACCTCCGTTGCTCTGATACCATATGAGATTGCAAAAGCTGAATACTTCTCATTAATGAAACAATTGTATAAATACAAAACTAAGAATGGTTGAAGATCCTACAAACTAGGAAGGTTACAAACAGAATCCTTTATCTATGGATGACAGTTAAATACAAATGCATTTGAATAATACAAGTTGATAAGAAAGACTAAGTTAAGTAACTGATTATCTCTATTATTGTGTATAACATCTGATATGCTAAACTTGTGATTTTGGGAGGATTTGGCACAAACCCAGATGCAAAATGCATGTTTTCTATCTTTACTTCTCTTTTAATTTTCCTGATCAGACTGAAGATTTTGCAGATTTGTGTTTTTTTTTTTTTTTTTTTTTTTTTTTTTTTTTTTTTTGAACTGATTGTTCTAGTTGGTCTCCTTTGTCTGTAGTGAACTTGCATATTTCAGATCTGGAGTGCTGGACCCTTTTTTAATTAAAACCCAACAAGTTTCTTAAACCCTTTGGCATTTGAATGGTTGTGCTTGTGCTTTTGAGTCCTTCCTGTCTCTTCTATAAAGAAAGCATGGGCAAATTGTCCGTATTTTTGGACAGCAGTTTCTCTGAATTGAAAAGGATTTCAGAACCTTCTCAATTCTCTAAACTCACCAAATGCCCTCCAGGGGACTTCACCATTCCAAAAAAGCAAAAAATGTATAGTTAAATTTAGTGTTGGTTTCCAGGGTAAATGTGTTTTGAATTCAACTTTGACACCGCTTTTTTTCTATGATATTTGACTCTCAATTTTGTGAAGAATTACCTACAAACAATCTATTGATTTGTGGACCGACTATTTCTCTCGTCCTTTTTTTTGAGTGTTTGTTTTGTGCCAGATCTGAGACTTGAAGCATGGCTCATTTTATATCATTGCCTTAGTGTGCCTCAATGTACCTCAAATTACTTTTTCAATAGGATTTCTGGCAGAGTAGATACAATCAGGCTCCTTCTGTTTGGGCCTTGTAACAAATGGGGGCTGCATTTGGCTGGATAATCCTAACATCCAATGTGGATCTGAGATGTATCAGAAGGAAATGTGGATGGGCAAAGTGTTCCATCTGCTCCTGTTTCTCAGGACTCACTATTGTACCATTAAATCAGAATGTGGTTTCAGAAGATCCATGCAAAATTTGCTCGAATAATCCTTGTCTCGTGGTTTTCCCCATTTATGTGATTCCAGTATGTTCTTAGTTTGAGTGGGAGAGATTGGAAATGGGTTTTTTTGTCTTGTTTTGATCTCTTTTGGAGGTAGCGTCTATGTTAAGAAGTTGTTTGAGAAAAAGGTAGGAATCCTAATCAATTACTTTCCTTTTGTTCAGAAGAAAACTTGATTGAGTTTATTGTTGGTGAATTTCATTTCTGATGGTTTTAATTTGGTTGAGTTTTGTCTTTTAAGTTTCTTACTTCTTGTTAATTACATGATTCTGATGGGTTGGTGTTCTAGGAAATGATTGAAATTATAGACTTAGATTAGATAACATTTTTTTTTTTTTTTGGTTAAACTTATGTTTACTAGTTGGAGAGGCTGGGAGTTTATTGTTGTTCTATGATCTTCATATGAGACCTGACTATTTAGTTTGAATGATATACACTTGGAGGTTGGTGCCTGAACTTGTCATGCTCTATGTTTTTTGCTTTTCTCTATTTTGATTGTGTGTTTTTTTCTTTTTTTGATGTTTCTTCTAATATAGATTGCAATTAGTTACCTGCAGAAAACAAGTGGGAATTTCTAATGTTTTTCAATCACTTTGCTGACCACCATTTTGTAGAAATATGAAGGTGTGCGGTGTGCGCGCACTTGTGTGCGTGTGGTTGTAGGGCCAAAGGGTGGTACAGAGCCCCTATTGAGGCCCTATTCTAAATCAAATAAGCAAAACACTTAACACAAAATATATATTCTCATTCACCTCACAATAACAAGAAGACTACACCAAACACTTGAATCTCTTCAAGACTTCGCACTTGTTGCAGGCAAACATGCGTATTAAAACCGACTGCATCGAAACACATTAGATTGAGTATTCATCTAATGTGGTTTCTGAACAGGGGGTGATGTGTATTAAAACTGATTGTCATTCATTTTTTTTATTAGATGAGTATTGCTTGCATTCTTATGTGGTTTGTTATGGCTTCTTTTTTATGCTTTGTGTGATGATCTTCTTCTTTTTTTCTTTTATTTTTTTAAATTGGGTTTTTGTGGTTTGTAGAAACAAAGGTTGGAGACAAGGATATTCAGTTCGTTTGGTGTAGACCAACCCAGGTCTCTCTTTGCTCACTGTTTTCTCAAACTGCTCTCTCTACTTTTCTCTGCAAAAAATCTCAAGGTAAAAACATCACAATCCTAATTAAACCTAATTAAGTCCACAAATGCTAATGAAATGATGACCTAATGACCTAGTTTTGTGGACTTATCAGCATTTTAGGCGTAGAGTGTAGAGGTGGCAATCAGGTCGGGTTGTGCTAAACGGGTCGGACCCGTTTATTAAACGGGTTAGACAAGCCTAACCCGCATCCGACCCATTTATTAAACGGGTCAGAAACCCCTAACCCGCACCCACCACGGGTCAACCCGACCCGACCCACTTAAACCCGCATAACCATTGCAGGTTATACAGGTCAGGTTGACCCGTATACTTGAATAAGTGAGTGATAAGTTTCTTTACAAGAAAAAATGTTAGAAATAAAACAGTTTTTTCATAGAAATAAAAAATATCAAAATAAAAAGATACTATAGAATTGAGTGATAAGTTTCTTTACAAGAAAAAGAAAATAATAACAATACAAGCATGGCTCATGCAAGACAAGCACATTGTAGTTCACAAATCATTTAAAAAAAAAACCATCCATGTAAGATGAATAATTCTAAATTGTGTGACTCATGGTAAGCATAATGTGGCAGTGGAACAGCCCCTAGTCCCTAGTCCCTAGAGTTAAGAGTTAATGCCAATTGTCAACCCCCACGTACATTCTAATTAAGTATTGGTAATCTTAAACAGACTTAAATACAAAAGTTAATGCGGGTTCTGCGGGTCAAGCGGGTCAACCCTAACCCGACCCGCTTAATTGCGGGTCATGAATACTTGACCCATGACCGACCCACCTATCAAACGGGTCGGGTTAAGCGGGTAATATGCGGGTCGGGTCGGGTCGGTTTGGCGGGTCGGGTCATATTTTGCTACCTCTAGTAGAGTGTTGATTTGTTTTTCTTATATTTGAGTTCTTTTTTTTCTCTGTTTTTTTTCTTTTTTTCTTTTTTGCATTTATTTTATACCATCTATTGGTTGAATTTGAGTTAACCACCACCTTACATATGTAAACAGATATGGACAAGAGTTGGATGTTACGGTGTCATAATAGATTTAGTCGGCCGTATATAGAAGGGGTGAATTATTTTATTGAATTCGCAAAGGCGAATTCGGGTGGGAGTAGAGTGATTAAATGCCCATGCAACTATTGCTGTAATGGTTTTAAGCATGATTATGGGATTGTGAGAGACCATCTGCTCCGGCATGGGATGATGGTATCCTACGACACTTGGTTACAGTATGGGGAACTTGCACAATCCGATGAATCGGATGAGGACCAGGATGGATATGATGAGTTATTAGAGGACCATGGCAGGGGGACTTACATGATGGATGATACCCTAGGGATGGATGATGTGCGAAACTTTGAAATTATGGGCCCCACTATACCTGCGCACGTCTTCCCTCATCAGAAGTAAATTTCTATTTCAAATCTGAAAGTTTTCTGGGCTGTGAGCTTTTCCCTATTTATGAGTTTCTAATTAGAGATGCACAAAATCGTTCCCAAAAGCTCTTAATGGATTTTGAATCAGTTTTAAGAGATTAAGACCTACTTGGTTCAGAGAAATAGAAAAGAAGTGGGTTCATTTCATCATAATTTATTGATATCAGACCCATAATAACCTGACCTATATTTATTTGGGTCTTGGCATGTGTTCGAACCTTTAATTTGATTTAGGTCACTAAAATGGGTCCTTAATTAGTTCTCTAAGCCCTAATTTTGTATTTCTTATGCTACTGGATTGATTGTTTCATTCCATGGTTTTTATTATTTAAGACTAAGATCCAATATGACCTCTGCGAATCATGATGAGCAACATGGCTCCTCTTCTATGATGAACCCTAGATTCCTAAGATTTTTATCACTTTGATGTGTAATTTTACACACAGAGATTCTGTACTAGTTAAATTACATGTCCTTAAAGGCATAGATACGAAAATCAGTGGCAATCTCTACAATTAGTTTTTACATCACAAACCCAATTCATATCAAACTATTAATAGGAAACAGGGTAAAAGAAGCATGTGGTTAGCACTCGGCATAATTTTTTTTTTTTAAAAAGAACAATTATTCATGCTGATCAAACAGCTTATTAGTTATTACAACACAAGAAGTTCCCAAGATGCATATGCACGTGTAATGGGAAAGACAAGAAATCTTCTTCCATCCAAGAACATGAAATGGAATTATTCACAAAAGACAAACTAGAAAGCAATTAGGAGTATAAAGAACCCATCAATTTGAAAGAGATGAAGGGGAATCAAGAGGTGGCAAATCAGCAGGAGCAGGTAAAGTGTTTGCAGAGTCGGGAACAACATTCGAAAACACGGGTGGAAGTGGAGATTCAAGTCTTGAATTAACTTGAGGAGGAGGAGGTGTGGGGTGGAGCAGATATGGAAGGTTGATTTGAAGTAGTGGTGGAAGATGATGGATTTGAAGAAAGTGAAGAATCACGAGTAATGTCAGCCGCATTAGTTGATCCAGGAACACTATGAGAAGGAACAGAAGGAGTTCCGGAACTAGGTTCAGCAGCCAAAGAAGCTGCACCTAATGCAGAAACAGTAACATCATCAGCGGAAGCAGTATTTTGATCAATTGCATGGGCTGCAGTTGAAGCAGCAGAGCTGATATCATGTTCTAATTTATCTCCAAGATCATCTTCATGATCAAACTTATTGGGAGGAACAATAATTGGGGTTGAAGAAGAGGGACTTGAAGCGGTGGTTGGTGCAGGAACAATATGAGAAGGAACATGTGGAGTTCCAGAAGTAGGCTCATCAACAAGAGAATCAACACCAGATGCAGAAATACCATCCAGGGAAGTAGTTTGTGGATCAATGAGAAGGGCTTCGGTCGAAGGGCTTCGGTCGAAGCAGAAGAACTGGGATCATGTGCTGGTTCATCATGTTCATTATCATCATCAAGATCAGGAGTACTTGGACCAACATTAGGAGTAGAAGGAGAAACATCGGTAGTGGTTGTGGGACAAGTAGGAGGAGCCGGAGCTGGTCCAGTGTTAGGAGCAGCAAGAGGGCTAGTGGCAGTGGTGGTGGTGGTAGCAAGAGTTGGAGATGAAGAAGGGGCCGAAGGAGAAGAAGGAGAAGTAGCCGTTGCAGCAGCAGCAGCATCAAGAATAATGGCCAAAGGAGCATAAATGGTACTGTCACTGGCACTAGTACTGGTGGTAGTAGTGGGAGTACTAGTAGCAATAGGAGCAGTTGTAGTAGTGTCATGATGAGTCTGAGAAGTGGTACCATCGGTGGTGGTGGTGGTGGTGGAAGTATCACCAGTAGCAACATCTGAATCTGTTTCCTTGACCCTTGTCCAAACTCCATCTACATCCATCAGAGGTGGATCCAGGGTTATTAAAGGCGCGCTTAGGCGAGCGCCTAGGCCCAAGTCGCAGCTGGGCGACCATGCAGCGCCTCGAAGCCCTTGGGGCGAGGCGATTTGAATGAGGCGCGCTTAAGGCGCATGAGGCGCACGCCTTTTAACGAGGCGCGAGGCGCGCGCCTGTTGGGCTTCTCTCGTAGAGGCTCAAAACTTAAACTTAAAAAAAAAAAAAAAAAAAACAGCAGTCTAGCCCAACAGGTCAATGGGCTTAAGTCAGCCCAACACGAGTGTATATCTACTTGCTGCCCTGCCCTAGGTCAAACGAAACAAAAAAAAAAAAAAAAAGAAGAGAAAAAAAGAAGAGAGAAACGACAGAAGAAGAAGAAGAAGAAGAAGAAGAAGAAGAAGACGACGACGAAGAGGAAGAGGAAGAAGAAGAAACGAAACGAAAGAAAGAAGACTGAAACGAAACGAAAAGAAAAAAAAAGAGAGAGAAACGGCAGAAGAAGAAGAAGAAGAAGAAGAAGAAGACGACGAAGAGGAAGGAGGAGGAAGAACCTGTACTTCTGGCGTTCCGGCTTCTTCACATCGCTACGCAGGTACATCGTTTCACTGCTGCACTTTATTTCTTTTCTTTAGCTGCTACTGTTTTCTGTTTTCTTTCTTTTTTTTCTTTTTTTTCTTTTTTTCTTTTTTTTTGTTTTGGTGATCTCTGTTGCTGCTTCTGCTGTTTGGTTTTTTTTTTTCCTACTGCTGCTGCTCTTTTTTTTTCTGTTGCTACTTTTTTTTTTTTTTTTTTGCTGCTGCTATTTTTTTTATTTGTTTTCTTGTTCTGTTGTTGCTGCAGTTGCTGTTTGTGTTCTTGCTGCTGCTCTTTTTTTTTTATGCTGCTGCTTTTTTTTTTTTTTCTGCTGCTTTTTTTTTATTTGTTTTCTTGTTCTGCTGCTGCTGTTGCTGTTTGTGTTTTTTTTTCTTTCTGTTGCTGTTACTGTCACTGATTTCTTTTTTTTTTTTTTTTTTCCATGTTCATCAATTAGATCATGCTGTAAATCTGCTTGTAAATCTTTTTTTTTTCTTATTGACCACGATCTGCACAGATCATGCTTTTTTTTTTTTTTTCCTTTCTTTTTGGCTGCTGTAAATCTGCTTGTTCATTTTGTTTTTTTTTGTTCTGTTGCTATTTTTATTTCCTGCAGCTGTTTCTTTTCTTTCTTTTTTTTTTGTTCTGCTGCTGCATTCTAGGTTTTTTTTTTTGATGATCTCTGCTGCTACTTCTGCAGCTATTTATAGATGTCAACGCCATCGGAAGGTAATAGTAAAAAGCACACAGCATGGCAGTATGAACATTTGGAAAATCCACAAAATATTAATAGGTTCAAATGTAATTTTTGTGGCAAAATATCAAATGGAGGTGTTTATCGAGTCAAGCAACACCTTGCTGGGGGTTTTAGGAATATTACTGCTTGTCCAAAATGTCCAACTGAAGTTAGAGAAGAGATTAGAGAGTACATGACAAAGAAAAAGAAAGAAAAAGAAGAAATGAATATGTTGCCTCATTTTGATGAATTGGCTAATGCATATGAAGAGGATGAAGAAGATGATGTAGAGGTCATTGAACGTGGTAAAAGACCCTTGGCTCATGGTAGTGAAGTTTCTAGTGCTCGTGGAAGTACTACTCTCTCCACTGTGTCCAAAACTAAAAAGCCAAAGCAAAGAGGGCCTATTGATGTATTCTTCACTCCCAATCCGGACGTTGTTGTGCAAAATCAAAAAGCCCAAGGAAAACAAACAAGAATTGATGCAAATGATCCGTATAGAAAAGAATTAAGAGAGCGGGCATGTATAAGATTTGCAAGGTGGATGTATGATGCTGGAATTCCTTTTAATGCAGTTAATTGTGACAGTTTTGGACCTATGATTGAAGCTATTGGGCAATATGGTCCTGGTATGAAACCACCAAGTTACCATGAGGTGCGAGTTCCTCTCCTCAAAAAAGAGATAGAGCATACTAATAATTTGATGAAGGGTCATCGGGATGATTGGGTAAAGTATGGATGTTCTATAATGATGGATGGGTGGACAGACAAGAAAGGGAGGACATTACTTAATTTTTTAGTGAATTGTCCCAAAGGAACCATGTTTGTGGAGTCAATTGACGCTTCTAGCTACTCAAAGGATGCAAAAAAAATATTTCAACTAATTGAAAAGTTTGTGGAGCGTATTGGAGAAGCTAATGTGGTCCAAATTGTCACAGACAGTGCTGCAGCTAATGTGTTGGCGGGTAAGAATTAGTGGTTATTGGAAAAAAGTTTTTTATTTAGTAGTATTAAAAGAATCAATTATCTAGAATTCTTTTTTTATCTCTTTCTTTGTTTTGGTTCTAACAGGAAAGTTTTTGGAGGCAAAGTTTGCACACTTGTATTGGACACCATGTGCTGCCCACTGTTTGGACTTGATGTTGGAAGACATTTTTAAGATACCAAGTCTCAAAAGAGCATTTGAAAGGGCTATTGTGGTACATGGGTTCATTTATAACTGCCCAACTTTGCTAAATATGATGAGGCGGTTTACACAAATGAAAGAGTTGATCAAGCCTGCAAAAACCCGATTTGCAACTGCCTTTCTCACTTTAGCTAGGATTCATCAACAAAAAAACAACTTGAGGAAGATGTTCACTTCAGAAGAATGGACAACAAGCAAATGGGCAAAGGAGCAACAGGGTAAAAGGGTTACACAAATTATGTTAATGCCTTCATTTTGGAACACTGTTGTCAATGCCCTTAAGGTCTCGGGTCCACTTCTTTGTGTACTTAGATTGGTTGATGGTGAGAAAAAGCCTCCCATGGGATACATTTATGAAGCTATGGATCGGGCTAAAGAAGCCATTTCAAATGCTTTTGGTAGAAAAGAAGAAAGATATAATAATATCTTTGAAATCATTGATAGAAGGTGGGATGTTCAATTGCATCGTCCTTTGCATGCAACTGCATATTTTTTGAACGCAGAGTACTTTTATTCGAATCCCAATATTGAGCACGATAATGAAGTCATGGCAGGGTTGTATAATTGCATATCAAAGCTGGTCCCAAATATTGATGTGCAAGATAAGATCAGTCAAGAGTTGTCTATTTATAAGCAAGCTGAAAATTTATTTGGGTTGCCTATGGCGATTAGGCAAAGGGCGACAACGGCACCGGGTAAACTATTTTATCCCATAATTTTATTCCATTATATTATAAAATTAATTTTTTACATTTATCCCATAAATTTATGCTAATTACCTATAATAAACAGCTGCATGGTGGGCTGCATATGGTTCCAAGACCCCAAATTTACAAAAATTTGCGATAAAAGTTCTTAGCCTGACGTGTAGTTCATCTGGTTGTGAGCGGAATTGGAGTGTATTTGAGCATGTGAGTATTTTTCTCAAGTCTAATGAATTTAAAATATTTTTCTTCTCTACATATAAATTTTAATATCGTTTTTAATTGTTGCAGATTCATAGCAAAAAAAGAAATAGGTTGGATCAAAAACGTCTCAATGATCTAGTATTTGTTAAGTACAACAGAGCACTGAAATGTCGATATGATATGCGTGACATACTTGATCCCATTTCTTTGAAGAATATTGATGAAAGCAATGAGTGGTTGCTTGGGAGGATAGATAGAGAATTGGATGAAGATGATGAGTTTGTGTTTGATGATGATATTTTGACATGGGGTGATGTTGCTACAGCTTCTGGAGTTGGAGAAAGTAATCAAAGAACTAGAGCAACAACAACTTCAAAGGCAAGGGCAACACCAAGAGTGACTAGATCATCAAGTGTTCTTCAATTGGTAGATGAGGAAGATTCAGAGGAGACGGATGAGGAAGACGTGGATGGATATAAATCCAATGATGAAAGGCAAGATTATGACTGACTTGGTGTAGAGGTTGAGGATGACTGTTAGGTCCTCCTTAGGAGCATTTGTGTTGTTGCTTTGAGTGACTTTGATGTATTTTTGTGTGGTGGTTTTATGTATGGTGTCGCACTTTTGTACTTTTGTTGGTAATTTTGTTGAATGTTTAGCATATAGAGTGATGGGTGCTTTATGACTTTTAGAGTTCTTCTAATATTCCTCTTCTTTTTTGCTCTAATTTGTGAATTATCTATCTATACCAAAATATATATTTTTTATCTACAATGTGCGCCTCGCTTCAATGAAGCCCGCGCCTCGCCTCGCGCCTTAGCGCCTAGGTGTCAGGAGACCTTAGCGCTTTAATGCGCCTCTCGCTTTTCAAAACAATGGGTGGATCTTCCATTTTCTCACATTGAAAGTGCTCAAAATAATCTAAAGATGGAAGTTCAATGTCTGACCATTTCAACTTCAGCTTCCGCAGAAACTTGAGGCGCAGCACTTTTATGCCCAACTTTGGATGAATCCCTTCTGTACTGTCTTTAAGAACAAGAGTCCCAAGTTTCTCATTACGTTCCTACCCAAATTCTAACCCCCCCACCCCCCCCCTCTCCCCCCCCCCCCCCCCGATATAGAGCTTCTTCAATTTCTTCAACTGTGTTGGTTTTTTTGGACTAAGCCAATTGGGCATATCATTAATAGGATAAAATCGAAGGTCTAGCTTTTCAAGATTGGGAGGGAACTTGTGACTATCTACCTGATGTGCTTCATATCCAGGAGTATTTTCGGGCATATTACTGTGAGAGAGCTTATGCTATTCATTTTCTCCAACTCACGAAATTGATTTGTTTTTGTTTTCATTTGACTCCCAATTATTATGCTCAGCTTCTTTAGCTTATTAAAGTTTATCAAGTCAGCTAATTGACCTGTTTTCTTTCTTTCATTCATCACAAACCCTTTCAACACCAAAAGCTCTGACAGTGAGCTGAGCCCCTTGGGGATGCTCTCCAGCATGTAACATTCTGAAACATCCAAATGAGTTAGCCGCCTAAGCTTTGTGATGCCATTCGTCAAACTATCCTCTAAGATCCAAGAACTGTAGATGCTGGAGCTTACCGATCGATTTGGGAATCGTTTCTATCACAGAAATTCCTCTGAGGCTTAAATACCTCAGGTTAATGAGAGAGCTCAACTTTTCTAAGACTTGGGGATCCATTTCAATGTGATGTTTAGCTGAGGCATGCCCCCTGCCAAGTTGCAAAACAACTATCTTCTTCATTCTAGAGAAATGCTCCATGTCCAAATTCAGGTACTTCACATTTATGTTGAACAACAAGACCAATTTTTCATATTGCTCATATGGCTTCGTTTCTTTTACATCTGTCCATGGTTTTGGTTCTTTTACAGCTGGCGATCGTTCAGGTTCTTTTATATCTGGCCATGGTTTCGGTTCTTTTCCATCATCCAATTTTGTTATTAAGCAACCACGGTGGCCTTTGGAGGGAGATGAAGTGGGTGTACCTGTTGGATATGTTAAGATTAAATAAATAGATGTTTCCTGGCCCTTATATAGTAACACAGTTAGATTTATGAAAATGTAGTTTCTCAAGTCTCATATGGATATCAAAGCCATGCCCGGTAGCAATTCTACAATGATTCTGGCCATGGTCTTGGTCATTGCAATGATCTTACTTTCTATAAACAAAATAAAATTAAATTAAATTTGAATTTTCTTATTTTCATTAAAAATTCTCTCTTATTCCTACGCATTCATTTATGACTCTTGATTTCATCATTTGTTTCTATCAAAGATTTTGTTCTGTCAAGCCAGAAGATCACAAGATCCTACTTCCTACATGCACATTTGTGAGAGATCATGATTGATCTAATCTAGTCAACCACCGGCTCTGACAGGCTTAGGGCTTGTTTCTTTATTGGAATTCAAAGAATTCCTCTCTCTAGAACTTTTGAATGCCGCAGCATAATAGAATTCATAGATCCTCCTTTATACATGAGCATCCAGAAGTAGCACTAAAATGCAAAGGGGCTGGAATTCCAAAATTCCGTTGAGACATTTGAGACCTTTTAGGTGGCTAAAATTTTGAAACTCTTGAGAAGAAACATGATATTTGTAAATGTCAAGGGATAAGGCATCGCATTATGTCCAAAAGACCCCAACACCTCAAACTCTTGTTAAAAGTACTAGCAAATAAACATGCCCAAAGGAATTGAATGTGACAGTTTTGGACTACCGTAGGCACTTGCATGGTTGTCACCATTAAAACAAGATGGATATTCTGATAAGATATCATTACTTACTCTCAGGGATTTATATTTTTCAAGGAAACCAATGAACGGATCAGTGTGGGAGAAAAGGGCCTTGGATTGCTGGGTGTTATATATATTTAGATATATGAAAAGTCTGAATTAGAGTTTCATATAAGTTTGAACTAGAATACTAGAATAGGAATGTGTTTGAACTAAATGAGGTTTCTTTATCAAGAGTTTTGCTCCTATAAGTGGACTGCATCTAAAGTCCAGATCTATGGGTCCTACCAATGATGCACACATACAACATGGATATAATAGGGACAAAGCATATACATGGCAGGGACACACATTTTACACATAAAAGATGAAGCATCATATATTACATATCTACAACACAATATGTTGCCCATTTTGAAAGTATCCATTTCGCACTCCATCCACCCATAATCTGGCCCCATGCCCAATGTCATGTTCATCGAATCTTTACTCTCTACTGGGTTAATGGATTGTCAAAATGTCACACGACTCGTTAACTCGACACGAACCCACACGATATTAATGGGTTCCAGTGGCCTCGTAACTGGTTCGTGTCGTTAATGGGTTGGATCCATTAACACGTTAAATTAGCGGGTCGTTAACGAATAAAACCGGTAACCCACTTACAACCCGATACAACCCGTCAAATCATAAATGACATAAATTATAAAATGCATGAGAGGTATTTTGGTAAGTTTGAAAAGGTTAAAGTAAAACCCAAAAACCCACATATAAAAGATCATTTTTAACTCCTTCATTATCCTTTTTATCAGTAAAAGAGTGTGTTAATTGACATGGTCCGAACTAGACACAATTATTTAACGGGTTAACGGGTCTTGTTGTGTAACCCGCTAAATAATCGTGTCATCTTCGTGTTTGATTTTTGGACCCGTTTATTTAATGGGTCGTGTACGGATTGAGGTGATTCTAACACGAATTCGTTTACCCGCAACACAAATTCGTTAACACGACACGATTGACAGCCCCATCTACTGTATTAAATAGAATGAAAATGTATGATCAGAGATCATTAAACTTTAAAAAGGTGGTTAAACCAATGGCCACACCATAATAATTTGATGGGACTGATTTTTTGCATGACCTTCATATATAATTAAGGAGACCTTACCATATCTATCCTAAGTAACCCCATTTATAGGAATGCATCCAAGTGTGCCCCATGAACTGGACCACATAAAAAAAAAAGTCTGCGTTCTACTCGTAGGAAAAAATCTTCAGTCATTATCTAATTCTCCCACCCACCTAAAAATAAAAAAAGAAAAGAAAGATAAAAGGAAGGAAAAAAAGAATGTTTCTGATAATTAGAAGATGTAACAGTACCTGTTTCATCAAAGTTGAAGAAGTTGCTCTCTTTTGCCTTGGAGATGAGCATCCAGTGGATCCATGGTTGGATCCTGCACTTGACGATGCTTCCACTTCTTTTGTTGTAGACTGGATGGATGAATTCAGAGTCTAGAAGTAGTTTGAAGTAGTCTTCCCCCACTTGATTTGCCGATTTCTGTTGGATTGGTGATACGAATCCCTCTCCGATCCACCAATAGATCAAAACCCGCTTCGAGATCTCGCTGCCAAGTGGGAAGATGGAGAGACAAAGCAAGCAATTTCTAAAAGTTTCAGGCAGCTTGTCAAAATCCTCTCCCTTATCACCTTTAGCAGCAGCATCCTCTAACATCTTCTCCAAGTCCTCATCCATTTGTTTCCACTCCTCACTTATTTTATCAGCTTTTGAAGTTGAATCTTTAGACTCACTGGTTTCTTCGAGCACATCCTGAAGACAACGCTCTACATCTTCCTTTAATTGCTTCATTTCTTTAAGCTTCTTCTCCATTAATTTCTGGATATCCGCATGCTTTCCTTCACTTTGATCAGTTTCCTGATCTTCATAGGCTTGATGAACCTCTCGAGTTAATTTTCCCAGCTGGGCTTTGGCCTTTTTTTTCATACATTTGGAAGACCTCCGCCAAGTCTCGACGTACTGCAGCCATTTCGATGATGGTCTCCTTAATCTTGTCGACAATGGGTGGAGTCCCACTCCATTGGTTGCCATGCTCATGGCAAAGAGACTGAATCAAAGAAGCTCAAACGCTAGAGAATGCTCTTTTGGGATTGCACCAATCAAGAGTTTGTGGAGCCAGTTGTGGGTGAGAGCTTCATGAAGACAATCATGAAGAAGAGAACTGAAAGAGGAAGTAGACAAGTCATAGTAGTGAGATAATGTAAAATTTTTTTTTTTTTCTTTCACAAAAGCAATACATAGGTCCTGATTTTGATTCTTTGAGTAAGCTTATTAGTAAAGGCAACGACTTTAAATTCGAAAAGCAAAATAGTGGGGTTTCTACATGCTAATGATCTTCTCAGTTATTAATTCCAACTAACCTGACCTGGGTCCAGCCCATTATGGTCATAAGCAGAGGCCTAGACCTGACCAATTAAGATGAATCTCAACCACTATTGAAAGGTCTTATCTTTATTTTTATTTTTATTTTTATGTAAATCATTCCTTTCAAATTCATTATTTCCATGGGGATGATGATCTTTGGCTATGCAGAGGAGACAAGTATTGGACTTAGAATATGTGACATGTTGGGCACGTTTGTGTACACGCCCTTTCCGCGGAAAGGGGAAATTGCCACGTTAGCAAATTCAATAAAAATGGAAACCTCGGAAAAGGATTTCCCCATAATTTAGAAATTCATGTTTGGTGCGAATTTTTTTTCCTCGTTGAATTAGTGCTAATGTTGTTTTGTGCTGCTATTGATTCTTTATAAGAAATCAAATTTTCTTGTTTGGCAAAACAATTATTTGAAGAAAAATAACATAACATGCATATTATTTATTCAAAATCAAATAATAATTTTTTTAAAGAAATAAAAAATAAAAGAGTAGTAGGGTTTTGGATTGAAATGGAAAAGAGTGAGTAAAAGAAGAAGAAGTTTTCTAAGGAAATCCATCCCCCCGCCCCATATGAAACCCATTTCCAGCATTAGCAATGATTATGCTGATGAGGCAGGATAGCGTTTCCGTAAAATTTTTTCACACCAAATGCCTAAAAAATGGATTTTCCTCAAAAAATCATCTACTTTTCTGCTGAAAATTATTACACAAATTTGCCCGCATTGTCGTTTTGTAAAAACAACTGGAACCCATTTGATCCTTTGAGTAGGCTTAATGGTAAGGGTAAGAACTTTGATATTCCAAAAGAAAAATATAAGGATCACTACAAGCTATCAATCTTCTTAGTTTGGAATTCCAATGTACACCTGATATGGGTCCAACCCATTATAGTCTTAAGCAGACCTAGACGACTAGACCCCATCGAGACTGATCTCATGGCACTGCTGAGAACGCCAATTTTTCTCTTTATTGAGTTGTCTCAATATGATTTCAGGTGATTCCAGCAGAGATCTGTTAATTAATCAGTGGGACATTTTTGCCTGACCGTTTTCATAGCAGTTTATTTCAACTGTGATTCCAAATTTTCAGAAGATCAATATTAGAAACTGTGAGTTTCTATAGTTGCTACAGTTTCTATTGTTGGATTCGGTGAAACGTCTCCTGCAGTAGTAAAATGTGTTTTTACCTCCCAAATATGGCTTTAGGAGATGACACCCTCTTTTTGGCTCGATTCAGTCTTTCTGCAAAATCTGTAGAAACATCCTTTCACCTCATAAAATGAAAATTGCAAAACAATTTAACATTTAACACCCAAAAATCATTCCCTCTCGAGCAGTTTGACTGTCGGAATTGTTTGTGCATGCAGCATTCAAAAAGTACATGTTGAGTTACCATTGAAAGTTTTAGTTCTGTAGAGCAAAGAAAGACTCACGATTTCACTCAAAATCTAGTTTTCAAAATTTTCTACTAATAATATCGTTGCAATTATTTATTGGTTCTTTGCCCATTTTTTATCTCTAACAACAAAATAACAATGACTTTATAATGGAGAGCGTAAACAATGAGAAAGGCTCACGAATTTAGTTCAGAAATGCATTTTTGGATTGCTTGTTATCGATTAAAAGTTTTAGATGCAAGTGCCCACCATTTTGTTTCTATGAAGCATGTGATTTTTTTGTTAGTTCCAAGGAACCCATTTCCAAATATATTGCAAAATCAACTCGCTTGAGAATGCCTTCTTTTTTTTTTTTACAGCATGTAGTTGGTTGGTAATCACAAAGAGTCACATAAATACAGGCCTAATAAGTCAGGCCTGAACTTCTAACTAGACCTCATTTCTTTAACAGGTAATAATCTGGACTGGGCCTCAGGGCTCATTTGAAGCCTGTAGAGATGTTGGAAGTATTCACAGATAAAAGGTTTTTAAGTATTTCAATAAAATACTACAATTCTCAGAATAAACACTTACCATTCAATGACCTTGGCAAATGTAAGCTCGAAGAGTGTAAGTAGAGAATACAACACCCAATATGTGAGCCATTGCTAATCATTGACACATGGTTTACTTTATATTTCCTTAATTGAAAGCATACCTGTCAAAGATTACAAACACCAAACAAAAACAAAAAGGAAAAAAAATAGAGAAATACCCACCTAAAAAATTCTTTCAAGGTTGCAAGAAACCCAAGTAAATTGAAAGATAAATATTGTCAATGGCATCGGAAGAAAAGGCTTCTTTGTTTTTTGGTAAAAAGAAAAGGGAATACATAGTTTAGAAAATCTTATGAAAACATGATATTTTTACAAGAATCGTATTTTCATAATCCAATTGATTACAACCATCAGAACAATGGGATTACAACCATCACAACAATAGATCTCTAATCATTTAATTCCAAAAAAACTTCATTGATTAAAAAAAAAAAAAAAACTACAAATCAGGTGAGGGAATGATATTGGCAGCGCCATTAATTTCTCTCGTGATTATATTGATTTCGGGAAGATGAAAAAGATCTCCAAGCGTCAATTTTCTCATTCAAAGATCTGATCATAAAAAGAAGCCTAGAAATTTTGCAAATGTGAACATAATTATAAGTGTATTAAGCTGCATGAGTATTTAGCCATCTCTAGTGGGTGAAAAGCCAAAAACCATCTAATAAAAAGAACAAAAAGAAAAAAAAAAAAAAGAGGATTTCAACAATATGTAAAAAATCATCTTCAAAACATTACTTAAAAGCAGCAAGAGGTAAAAAAAAATAAAAAACTATGCCCTCACTTAGTGAAGAATTCCATCAAACGCTTAGCAGGCTTGATGAAGTGCATAAAATTAAAGGAAAATAATAATAAAATATCAATAACTAAACATCAAAATGGTAACAAGAAATTATAAATAAGAAACCAAAGATGCAATCTTTATGGAAAACATAGGATGTTGCACTAGGCTCTGAGACAAAACAAAACTCATTGAAGCTTAAACCTCTCAAATTCCAACTAGGAACAGATGATACCAATAGAAAAACTAGGAACGAATGATCATCGAATTTGATGGAATTGTAGATAAGAAGAAGAGGAGATTACTTGCAAGATTGAAGGTCAATCCGTTGAACCAAGCTCAAGAAGATTGTAGTGTTTCAAATCCGTTCAGCTTTCACCAAGAGGGGGAGCAAGAGAAAGAGGAGAAGCTCTCACTATTCTATTTTAAGGTGGTGATGAGAAGAAGAACCGAAAAGGAATCAAGAGGAGAGGAAACATCAAGAGATTTCATTTGGAAGCAGAAGGATACATGAGGAGAAACTGCCGTTCTTAATTCTGGGTTCTTAATTCTGGGTTGGGATGACGAAGCTTTGGGGGTAGAGTTGTAAAAATCCCTTATTTTTATTATTTTAAAAAATAATTAAATGATGTGGTGAAATTATTTATGCTAATGATTGGTAAGATTATTCCCTACAATCTTTTTTCAATCTTACCACTCTATGAATGGGCCTAAACCTATTTCAGATTTGGACAAAAAGCAATAATACAATTTGTAATTACAGAGAAAAATCATTCTTTTTGAGTTTTATAAACACATGTTTAATGGAGAAGAATTCTGAGAACTATCATCTGGGTTCCAATTAGGAGATTTGTGGATAATTATATGAAATAAATTCTTGCTGGGATGATGAGGATCCACTGTCCATCTTTCCTCTTTTACTCACTGAAAATGCTGGCCTTCTAGGAGCAGAAATATCCGCTGCATCATTTTTTATCATTGAGAACACTTCCAACATGGAGGGTCTATCATCTGGATTTTCCTGAACACAATGTAGTGCTACTTGCATACATGTCATGAGTTTGCAAGGTGAAGACGAATCGTCAAGTGATGGATCAAGGAGCTCCTTCCCTCTACCTTCCTTCCACAAATCATATGCCTGCATCAGTTTAATGTGACCAATGGTTAGAACTTCAGCCTAAATAACAAAAGACTGAGGGTGACGGTTTCGAGAAGTAGAACTCACATATTCAAGAAGGCTCAAGTTTTCGTATGGACCGTAATAACAATTATTCCTCTTGCCACTTACGATCTGCAGAAGTAGAACTCCGAAGCTATATACATCAAACTTCATGGAGTATATACCTTTCTTTACATATTCAGGAGGAGCAAAACCACTGCATGTCAAGGATACAATAGAAGCTTTTAGTAGTAAGCAGCTATAATAATAACATGGGTCAGATACTTGTAAAAAGTAATTACTTACTAAGTTCCAACAATCCGGCCTGTTTTTGCTTCGTCTATATCTTTTCTGAAAAGTTTAGCCATTCCAAAATCTGATATCTTTGCCTTCAACTCCTCATCCAGTAAAATGTTGCTAGACTTTAAATCTCGGTGAATTATAGTAAAATTCGAGTATTCTTGGAGATACAGAAGCCCTTGAATAACTCCTTCAATAATGCGAACCCGTTTATTCCAATCCAATACATATCGCCTAATTCGACCTGTAGAACATTAGAGCTAGTAAACAATTAGTTATTGCTTAACTAGAAAATACAGACAGCTTCTATTATGCATAAAGAACTTAAATTTAGCTTACCAAAGAGGTAGAGATCCAGGCTTTTATTTGGCATGTACTCATAAATCAACATCTTTTCATCCCTCTCACTGCAGAATCCCAGAACTTGAACTAGATTTACATGTTGAAGTCTTGCAGTGAGTGAAACCTCATTTTTGAATTCCTCAAGTCCTTGAATCGACGATGCTGAAAGTCTTTTCACTGCTATTTCCTGTCCTCTTGGTAATTTACCCTGGCCAAATGAACTCGTAATGTTAACACCATCTGTTTTAGTTAACCTTAATTTTAAGTTAATTAGAGATCAAGGCCAACATATATAGACAAATTACAGTAAATAACAGCTGCATTGGTATTTGATCTTGCTCCCCACATTTACTTGTCATCTCAGGTCTCATATTAGATTTCTCACACATAAAAGTTAGTACCTAGTGCATGACAGCATGAGGCTTTCATCACTCTGAATCTAGAGAGGCCCATTTACGTAGCCTTACCAAGGATTTGTGAGAGTAGGCTTTATATTTATGTTCAATTTATCACACGGGTGATTCATGAGTTCCACTCTGCTTTCAATCTGCGCTGCAGCCTCTGGTTGATCTTCTGTTCTAGCTCAAGGCGATAGTGCCTCAATTATTCAAAATTTTATTTCTTTATACCCTCAATAATGTAGTTCAAAGGAAGAACACATTTTGAAATCACATCCTTAGTCAATCAACAATATGGGCTGTATTTCACCATTTCAGCTACAATTAAACCATTCATATTATCTCCCATTCATGTCATGTCCCCAGTGAAGTCTATTTCATTATACGCTTCCGTATGTACAAATATGCTAACTTTGTATTGTGTATCTTGATCCATCCACCAACATTAATATGAACCAAAAAGAAGAAAGAACTTTAAAGGACAACTGTATGTACTGTATGTACCTTATATACAGGGCCGTACCCACCCTCTCCGAGCTTGAATTCATTTGAAAAGTTACCCGTAGCTGCTTCGATTTGTGCAAAACTAAACGCTTGGATAGTAGGAGCATTGCTGTCAAGATTTTCCGAGCCTGATAAAGTTCTATTCCCAAGAAATATTGTTCCTGCATCCCCTACAAAATAAATCAGAAACATTTCGGGCACATTGCGCAACAGTCCATGCTGGAAGAAGAATCCTCTGTTTAAATGATTCTCTCCATCAAAGAAGGCCACAATCCTCAAGAAGGATTCTCAAAGAGTGTTCCATGTTTAGATGGAGGGAGGATTCCTACAAATTGTAGAATGTGTGATTCAATGGTTATGAATATGTTTTTATAAAAATTTCTAAAATCCATGAAAAATCAAGATCTCAACTTTCACCTCATAGTTGTTTGTGGTCATCGAGAAAATCTGAACAATTCAAATTGTGCAAAGGGGGCCCACAAGAAAAAGAAATTAATGTTTTAATACCTGGACGTTTTTGCAAATATCTCAAGATATGGAAACGATCAACGGTTGAAATTTGGTCTACTAGTCGTGTTTGACCTTGTAGAAATAACTATTGGTCCAGATCATGACTTTGGGGCCCACATGAACAGAAAATTGAAACAAACGAACTGGATTTAATCCCCTTTTTTGGCCCACTGCATCTCAGAAATTGGCATTTAACGGTTTGGACGGTTTTGCAACTATCTCACAATCTAAGAAGAATCGACGTATGAAATTTTGTGATGTAGCCGTTTTGAACCTTTTTAACACATTTATCTGTTTAGATCTTGATTGTGGGGCCCATAGAAACCAAAAAATACAAAAAACCGGTCTCATCTAAAATCATGCCTGAAATCACTGTAGCTCCACAACTGCTCAAGCGCGTGGATTCAGCGGATCCGAGGAGGGCAGTTCTGACGTCCAAATTATTTGCAAACGGGGATTCCTTGCATCCTCCAAGGGCTTTTCCACGTGGATCCAAACGTGGATTTTCCACAGGATCACGGAAAACCGATAGAAATCCGCGGCATGGAAGTTTACCAAACGTCCCCTTTCATGTTGGTCAGAAAATCATAGACCCTTTCATTTTGTAATTCCTACTATTGAGAAGCCACATGAAGAACTTACCTTCTTTTGTCTTGAATAGGCTGCTTGGTCGATAAAACACCACAGTGGCTAATTCGATCAAAATGAAAGCGATTGGAAGCAAAATCATCAGCAACAACTTCCGCTTGCTTCCATGATCTGTTACCCCGGCAGCTGTAATTGTTGTTCAAAATAGATTTTGACAAAAACCAATACAATGTATAAGCATATGGTTCTCTTCGAAGGGCCAAATTTTCTATATATAAATTGTATTTTAGGAAACATATTAATGCTCAATGATGCAAGTTAATATGAATATATATAGATATAGGTTGCAGATAAAAAAAGCTATTAATACCTGCCAGAGAAAGTTCCCAATTAGCATCATTGACGACCGCAAACACATTGGTTCCAATCAACCCCTTCTCTTTTGCATAAGAAATCTTAGCTCTTACAGTCTCCACATCATCATAGTTGATCCAAGTCGATCCAACAATGAAGTAGTTAACCACATGCGTCGAATTATACACTGGCTTTGCTCCATAACCATAATTTTGAATGAATGATTTGATGAACCTGTAACCCATAGAACCATCAAGAGTGGTACCAGGACCTGATGCTGGTGCCCCAACAGAGGTGTCCTTTGGATTCACCAGTGTCCAAGCATAGCCATGGTAAGGCAGTCCCAAAGCCAGTTTGTTAGCAGGCATTCTCATACCTAACCATTGCTTTAAACCAAAATCGGTAGTGAAATTGCTTGAAGGATTATACAGAGATGCATGATTGCCTGTAAATTTCTCTTTCAAAGGCAAATGATAGTCATATGCCACCAAATGTGCCCAATCCAAGTTCTTCCTTATCGAATCGACTGGATAACTTACCGATTGAAGACTTGGCGAGTAACGAACCGCCATTGTGAAAATCAACTCTGACTGGCCAGAATTTGTTGCCTCAGAAGAAATGGCAGCTCTCCACTCATCTAACAAAGCTCCAATATATGACAGGTCTGTACTATTAGGCCAAAGCCAAAACAGGTCTATTCCTAGAAACCCATGAAGCCTAGCCAATTTTATCGATGAATCAATGAAGGGTTTGCGAGAAGAAGATTGTTCGATCATGGAAGACAAGACTGAAGAGTTAACTGGATCGCCACGAATTGATTGACCAGTAGAAGCTTGTCCGTTCCATATAGACATAAGAGGTATGACCGAAGGGTTTTTGCGTTTAACAACAGAAGGGAAGACAGAGAAGTCTTGTGCATAACTGGAGGGGATAAAGACTTGGTAGGTGGAGTTGTCTACTTCTGCAAATGCACAAATTAGGTGTGTAAACAACGCAGAGTTTATGTCGGCGACAGGAAAGGCACTGCCGGCATACCAGTAGCCGGAGCGAACCCAGATTTTTGCAGTTGAATAGTAAAATTGAGAGAAAATGAAGGTGAAGGAAAAGACGAGGATATTTTTGGATGCCATGGAAGGCAAGAAAGTTCGTACAAAGTACCGAGGTTTATATGTTTACATCAACAAGTGTAGATGGCTCTGTCAGCAGGTACAGGAACTTTGTCTGGAAATGTGGTTTAGAGTTTTGACTTTTCTTCCTTTTACTTTATTGAAAAAATTACCTACGGACGTTACAAAACTCATTCAAGACCATATAAAATACTACAAATTTTCTAAAAAAAGATTTTACATAAAGGAAGTTCAAAGCTAAAGAGGACGTTCAAAGTTAGACAGCTTTATTCTTTACAGGACATTTAAGGATTTGATAATTCAAACCCATAGGATATCGCATCATTCAATATTCTAAGCTGGAAGGATATCGTACCGTGTCCTATTTCCATTCAAATAGATAACATAATTCTACACCACAAACAGAAGACCTTCGTTTCCATGAACTGAAGACCTCCGTTTCCATCTTCTCCATTTTGACTTGTGGGTTCCGATAGGATATTACCATTACCGTTAAAATGAAGAACACCCAAAATAGAGTCACATGCACTTCCACCCAACATTCATTCAATTTTGAAAGTTACATTTGCCTTATTTTTTTTTTTTAGAGCACCAGGTTGTTGGGCCTTACGCCCTAAATAATGTTGTTAATGAACCTCTTTTTTTTTTTATCCTTTTTTTTTTTTTCCTTTTAGCAGGCTTCAAAATATGTTCAAATGTGAGTGGATCTCAAGAGAACTCCTTCCTCGTGCACATTATAAAGAAAAATGCCAATTCCAAAAAGTTTTGGATGAATCCAAGAAAACCCAAGAAAATCGAAACCGCACGAGTTAGAGAAAAAAAATATATAATAAGAAGAAGAAGAGAAGAAGATCATACCAGAGTCTGAGAAAATGAGAGAAGGAAATGAAAGACAGTAGGTGTGGGTAGGAAAAGTCATAGAGGAGAAAGGGAGCAGGAGTAGGTAGGAAAAATCAAAGCTCAATAATCCATTTACGAAAAATCAGAGCGCATTAATTCATTTACAAAAATACCCTCAGGAAAGGAAAATCTCGCTAGAAGTCTCACTGTAGCGAGCTCAGTGGAACCAAGGCACTCGCTACAGCGAGACCTGGAAGTGGTGAAGTAGTGTATAAAATTAAAAAAAAAACACACAAAGTGCATGTGTGCAGGTGGAATTGGAATTTGTACATGGCATGTGAAATGAGTAGTGATTTGACACAACCATGTGCATTTTATATGGATGGAAAACAGGTGGAGCCTAGAAAATGAAAACATGTGGTTTATTTATAGGTGTGATTGGATGGAATGGGTGGAATGGGTGGAATTTCTACATGTGTTCCTGCAATATCAATATCAAGAAGATGAGAAAAACATAGAAGAAAAACCATTGGAGGATTGAAGAAGATGATTACAGTAAAAATGGATTTTTCCCGAGTTATCTCTGCCTCTGTTTCACCTAGGTTGAAAGGAGAATGATGAAAATTTTATGGAGATATCCTATATGTAGGATATCGAACGGTGTGATATCCTACGGGCCTAGGATATCGCAGGATAAAGGGTATAATTGTCCGTCCTTTATGTACGATCTTCTGTTAGAAAATTTGTAGTCTTTCGTCTGATCCTATGTAAATATTGAGTTTTGGAACGTCCGTACGGTCATTTTCCCTTCTTTATTAGAAAAGAGATTAGTATCCTTGCAAACAGATTAATATAACTGTTAACAAGTATCATAAATGCTTTTGAACAAGAGAATATATTTAATGGGGACGGGAAATCAATCCATTTTTTTTGATACACCTAAATTTTTCTAAAATTTTTAAAAAATTATAAATAGAAAGATTTTAAATATGTATTTTGTTTCCGGTACAACAATCAAATTTACTGAAAAAAAATAGACAACAAATGTGAACCGTTGATTCAAAACTGTAATAAATAAAATAACCAAATTGTATTTTTTTCCAAGATTCAAAATATCAAAATCAAATTTAATGGTTAAAATTATATTTCTAAAACAATCGTATTTTTTGTGTTTTTTTTTTTTTATGGCCATCCGGTGTCGGAACACCGGGATTGATCTCCCGAGTTCTATTTAATGAGCATCACACGTTATTTGTCATGCTGATGTGGTGTGTAATTATTAAAGAATATGTGTCACACTAGATTACTTTTTATGAGATAATTGACATTCAAAAAAGTCTACTTGGACAAATTTTTTGGCCAGAATTTTGGACAAACCCTATATGGTATGCATTGAATATCATAGGGGATATTCAATGCATACCATAGGGTTTGTCCAAAATTCTGTCCAAAAAGTTTATCCAAATAGCACTACTCATTGACATTTTGGTCACCCAAAGATGACACTTGTTATAACCCAGTCTCTCACGTATCATAGTGTTACGAATCAGTCATCCATATTTGAAGCAATGTTACAAAATGGTCACCCAATTATCACCAATGTTCCAAAATAGTCACCCCATATGGGTAGGGATATAAATGGGTACCAATGTTACAAAATGGTCACCCAATTATCACCATTGTTCCAAAATAGTCACTCCATCTGGGTAGGGATATAAATGGGTACCTGATTCTCTCTAATTATCTGGAGATTTCGACCCGCTAAAAATCGGATCTGGATCCTTATTTAGGCATCGATAAGTAAATGGGTCTGGGTCTGGTTCCACTTTGATTCGGACATGTGGACTCGAGACCCGATATATTACTTCAATTTTCGAAAATATATCCTAAAAATCATATTTTTTTAATATCATTCTCTACCTAAACCCGGACCCGGATCCAGACCCGTCCCATATATGGTTCTGGTTCCGGTTCCGGAGCTAAGAAATCGGTTCCGAAATGGTTCCAGGTCCAGACTCGGTTCTACCTTTTCCTTTACGTTTCCGATTCCAAGTCCATCATGAACCTATACTGAAACCGACCCATTTACTACCCTACACATGGGTCACTGATTCGTAACACTTGATAGATGGGGAATTGAGTTGTAACAAGTGCCATCTTTGGGTGATAAAAAAAATGTCAATTAACCTTATTTTTTATTACTAGAACTGACCTGAGAATTGTTTATTGATAATAATTAACATCATGTCAGCATGACACGCGACGAGTGATAATTACTGAATATTTTATCTTTCATCACAGAGTAAAAATGAAAAAAATATTCAATATTCGTGAAATAAGTTGACGTGATATTCCAATTCTAATGAAATAAAGAAAACTAAAGAATCAATACATTATTATCATATTGTTAATACAATATTATCGTAATTTTATTAATACAAAAATAGTATCACGTGAAATTCTAAAGACACTAAGTAATATAAAAGCAGGCTTGCATAAATATGAACTGTCATAAAAATAATATCACGTGAAATTCTAAAAACACTAAATAATATAAAAGCAGGCTTGCATAAAAATGAACTTTTCTTTGCATTTCTTGCATGTCTTCTTCTTTCTTTCTTTCTTTCTTTTTCTACTTAAAGGTAATTTTTTTAATTTTATATTTGTAAATGTCCAATCAACTATTTTATTCTGGGACATGCCGGTCAACTCACTCAAAGATGCATTCTAAAGGCAGATGCAAAACTGCTTAATGTGGATGCACATTTTTCAAAGGAATGACAACTTCACATTTTGATAGTGACAACTCAGGGAGGAATGGTGAGAATGGATATAGAATTGAGGATATTACGGTTTTACCATGGGGAAGAGAGTGAGAATGGATAGAGAATTGAGGATATTTACGGTTTTGCCATTGGAGGGAAGAGAGTGGAAGGCAGTTGTCCGACACGAGAGCTCGAAACGTGGAGAGATGCAAATATAATGATTAAATTATGGTAATGTTCCGGCGGTATGCGCACCTAATATTTTTTATTATTAATTTTTGACTTGACATTTAAAATTTTTTTTTGTTACTTTATTTTGTTTGATTATTATTACTTGGAATGACACTTATTTTTTCTAAATCATAATTATCTATTGACTAAAAAATTTAATCAATTATTATTTCAGATAAATTATAATTAATAATTGAAAAAAAGAAAAATATGGTTGCATTACTAGTTACTATATAGAAACAAGCTTGATTTTCTTAAATTTCACAACTATTAAATAGATCATAAGCCAAAATTATGGTTGCATTTTATGAAGTTTTTTGATATTCTAACATGTTTTGGTATATACAACTAAATCCATTGAATTATAAGCAAAGTTTTATGTAATATCAGATAAGACAGCGATACAAGATGTCATGATTTAGAGAACCGATATTTTGATTTTTTGTTGTTACTAATGGAAAAAAAATATAACTTTTCAGTATTTTCTAATATTCTAGATTCTCTGACATGTGAATAATAATCTGTATATTCCTGACACATATAAAACCATTTTCAAGTTAATAATAATTACTATGTTCCTGACATTTGCAAGACAATTTTTCATAGAAATAATTAAGAGATTCCTGTTCATCAATCAGATCATGCTGTAAATCTGCTTGTAAATCTTTTTTTTTTTCCTATTGACCACGATCTGCACAGATCATGCTGGTTTTTTTTTTTTTTTTTTTCCCTTTCTTTTTGGCTGCTGTAAATCTGCTTGTTCATTTTTTTTTTTTTTTTTTTTGCTATTTTTATTTCCTATAGCTGTTTCTTTTCTTTCTTTTTTTTCTTTTTTTTGTTCTGCTGTTGCATTCTAGGTTTTTTTTTTTTTTTTTGTGATCTCTACTGCTATTTCTGCAGCTATTTATAGATGTCAACGCCATCGGAAGGTAGTAGTAGAAAGGACCCAGCATGGCAGTATGCACATTTGGAAAATCCACAAAATATTAATAGGTTCAAATGTAATTTTTGTGGAAAAATATCAAATGGAGGTGTTTATCGGGTCAAGCAACACCTTGCTGGGGGTTTTAGGAATATTACTGCTTGTCCAAAATGTCCAGCTGAAGTTAGAGAAGAGATTAGAGAGTACATGACAAAGAAAAGAAAGAAAAAGAAGAAATGAATATGTTGCCTCATTTTGATGAATTGGCTTATGCATATGAAGAGGATGAAGAAGATGATGTAGAGGTCATTGAACGTGGTAAAAGACCCTTGGCTTATGGTAGTGAAGTTTCTAGTGCTCGTGGAAGTACTACTATCTCCATTGTGTCCAAAACTAAAAAGCCAAAGCAAAGAGGGCCTATTGATGTATTCTTCACTCCCAATCCGGACGTTGTTGTGCAAAATCGAAAAGCCCAAGGAAAACAAACAAGAATTGATCCAAATGATCCGTATAGAAAAGAATTAAGAGAGCGGGCATGTATAAGATTTGCAAGGTGGATGTATGATGCTGGAATTCCTTTTAATGCAGTTAATTGTGACAGTTTTGGACTTATGATTGAAGCTATTGGGCAATATGGTCCTGGTATGAAACCACCAAGTTACCATGAGGTGCGAGTTCCTCTCCTCAAAAAAGAGATAGAGCATACTAATAATTTGATAAAGGGTCATCGGGATGATTGGGTAAAGTATGGATGTTCTATAATGATGGATGGGTGGACTGACAAGAAAGGGAGGACATTACTTAATTTTTTAGTGAATTGTCCCAAAGGAACCATGTTTGTGGAGTCAATTGACGCTTCTAGCTACTCAAAGGATGCAGAAAAAATGTTTCAACTAATTGAAAAGTTTGTGGAGCGTATTGGAGAAGCTAATGTGGTCCAAATTGTCACAAACAGTGCTGCAGCTAATGTGTTGGCGGGTAAGAATTAGTGGTTATTGGAAAAAAGTTTTTTATTTAGTAGTATTAAAAGAATCAGTTATCTAAAACTCTTTTTTTATCTCTTTCTTTGTTTTGGTTCTAACAGGAAAGTTTTTGGAGGCAAAGTTTGCACACTTGTATTGGACACCATGTGCTGCCTACTGTTTGGACTTGATGTTGGAAGACATTTTTAAGATACCAAGTCTCAAAAGAGCATTTGAAAGGGCTATTGTGGTACATGGGTTCATTTATAACCGCCCAACTTTGCTAAATATGATGAGGCGGTTTACACAAATGAAAGAGTTGATCAAGCCTGCAAAAACCCGATTTGTAACTGCCTTTCTCACTTTAGCTAGGATTCATCAACAAAAAAACAACTTGAGGAAGATGTTCACTTCAGAAGAATGGACAACAAGCAAATGGGCAAAGGAGCAACAGGGTAAAAGGGTTACACAAATTATGTTAATGCCTTCATTTTGGAACACTGTTGTCTATGCCCTTAAGGTCTCGGGTCCACTTCTTTGTGTACTTAGATTGGTTGATGGTGAGAAAAAGCCTCCCATGGGATACATTTATGAAGCTATGGATCGGGCTAAAGAAGCCATTTCAAATGCTTTTGGTGGAAAAGAAGAAAGATATAATAATATCTTTGAAATCATTGATAGAAGGTGGGATGTTCAATTGCATCGTCCTTTGCATGCAGCTGGATATTTTTTGAACCCAGAGTACTTTTATTCGAATCCCAATATTGAGCACAATAATGAAGTCATGGCAGGGTTGTATAATTGCATATCAAAGCTGGTCCCAAATATTGATGTGCAAGATAAGATCAGTCAAGAGTTGTCTATTTATAAGCAAGCTGAAAATTTATTTGGGTTGCCTATGGCGATTAGGCAAAGGGCGACAACGGCACCGGGTAAACTATTTTATTCCATAATTTTATTCCGTTATATTATAAAATTAATTTTTTACATTTATCCCATAAATTTATGCTAATTACCTATAATAAACAGCTGCATGGTGGGCTGCATATGGTTCCAAGACCCCAAATTTGCAAAAATTTGCGATAAAAGTTCTTAGCCTGACGTGTAGTTCATCTGGTTGTGAGCGGAATTGGAGCGTATTTGAGCATGTGAGTATTTTTCTCAAGTCTAATGAATTTAAAATATTTTTCTTCTCTACATATAAATTTTAATATCTTTTTTAATTGTTGCAGATTCATAGCAAAAAAAGAAATAGGTTGGATCAAAAACGTCTCAATGATCTAGTATTTGTTAAGTACAACAGAGCACTGAAACGTCGATATGATATGCGTGACATACTTGATCCCATTTCTTTGAAGAATATTGATGAAAGCAATGAGTGGTTGATTGGGAGGATAGATAGAGAATTGGATGAAGATGATGAGTTTGTGTTTGATGATGATTTTTTGACATGGGGTGATATTGCTACAGCTTCTGGAGTTGGAGAAAGTAATCAAAGAACTAGAGCAACATCAACTTCAAGGGCAAGGGCAACACCAAGAGTGACTAGATCATCAAGTGTTCTTCAATTAGTAGATGAGGAAGAGTCAGAGGAGACGGACGAGGAATACGTAGATGGATATAAATCCAATGATGAAGGGCAAGATTATGACTGACTTGGTGTAGATGTTGAGGATGACTGTTAGGTCCTCCTTAGGAGCATTTGTGTTGTTGCTTTGAGTGACTTTGATGTATTTTTGTGTGGTGGTTTTATGTATGGTGTCACACTTTTGTACTTTTGTTGGTACTTTCGTTGAATGTTTAGCATTTAGAGTGATAGGTGCTTTATGACTTTTAGAGTTCTTATAATATTCCTCTTCTATTTTACTCTAATTTGTGAATTATCTATCTATACCAAAATATATATTTTTTATCTACAATGTGCGCCTCGCTTCAATGAAGCCCGCGCCTCGCCTCGCGCCTTAGCGCCTAGGCCCCAGGAGATCTTAGCGCTTTGATGCGCCTCTCGCTTTTCAAAACACTGGGTGGATCTTCCATTTTCTCACATTGAAAGTGCTCAAAATAATCTAAAGATCGAAGTTCAATGTCTGACCATTTCAACTTCAGCTTCCGCAGAAACTTGAGGCGCGGCACTTTTATGCCCAACTTTGGATGAATCCCTTCTGTACTGTCTTTAAGAACAAGAGTCCCAAGTTTCCCATTACGTTCCTCCCCAAGTTTCCCCCTTCTGATGTAGAGCTTCTTCAATTTCTTCAACTGTATTGGATATTTTGGACTAAGCCAATTGGGCATATCATTAATAGGATAAAATCGAAGGTCTAGCTTTTCAAGATTGGGAGAGAACTTGTGACTATCTACCTGATGTGCTTCATATCCAGGAGTATTTTCGGGCATATTACTGTGAGAGAGCTTATGCTATTCGTTTTCTCCAACTCACGAAATTGATTTGTTTTTGTTTTCATTTGACTCCCAATTATTATGCTCAGCTTCTCTAGCTTATTAAAGTTTATCAAGTCAGCTAATTGACCTGTTTTCTTTCTTTCACTCATCACAAACCCTTTCAACACCAAAAGCTCTGACAGTGAGCTGAGCCCCTTGGGGATGCTCTCCAGCATGTAACATTCTGAAACATCGAAATGAGTTAGCCGCCTAAGCTTTGTGATGCAATTCGTCAAACTATCCTCTAAGATCCAAGACCTGTAGGTGCTGGAGCTCACCGATCGATTTGGGAATCGTTTCTATCACAGAAATGCCTCTGAGGCTTAAATACCTCAGGTTAATGAGAGCTCTCAACTTTTCTAAGACTTGGGGATCCATTTCAATGTGATGTTTAGCTGAGGCCTGCCACCTGCCAAGTTGCAATACAACTATCTTCTTCATTCTAGAGAAATGCTCCATTTCCAAATTCAGGTACTTCACATTTATGTTGAACAAGAAGACAAATTTTTCATATTGCTCATAAGGCTTCGTTTCTTTTACATTTGTCCATGGTTTTGGTTCTTTTACATCTGGCGATCGTTCAGGTTCTTTTATATCTGGCCATGGTTTCGGTTCTTTTCCATCATCCAATTTTGTTATTAAGCAACCATGGTTGCCTTTGGAGGGAGATGAAGTGGGTGTACCTGTTGGATATGTTAAGATTAAATAAATAGATGTTTCCCGGCCCTTATATAGTAACACAGTTAGATTTATGAAAATGTAGTTTCTCAAGTCTCATATGGATATCAAAGCCATGCCCGGTAGCAATTCTACAATGATTCTGTCTTGGTCATTGCAATGATCTTACTTTCTATAAACAAAATTAAATTAAATTAAATTCGAATTTTCTTATATCCATTTAAAATTCTCTCTTATTCCTACGCATTCATTTATGACTCTCTTGATTTCATCATTTGTTTCTATCAAAGATTTTGTTCTGTCAAGCCAGAAGATCACAAGATCCTACTTCCTACATGCACATTTGTGAGAGATCATGATTGATCTAATCTAGTCAACCACCGGCTCTGACAGGCTTAGGGCTTGTTTCTTTATTGGAATTCAAAGAATTCCTCTCTCTAGAACTTTTGAATGCCGCAGCATATATAATAGAATTCATAGATCCTCCTTTATACAAGAGCATCCAGAAGTAGCACTAAAATGCAAAGGGGCTGGAATTCCAAAATTCCGTCGAGGCATTTGAGACCTTTTAGGTGGCTAAAATTTTGAAACTCTTGAGAAGAAACATGATATTTGTGAATGTCAAAGGATAAGGCATCGCATTATGTCCAAAAGACCCCAACACCTCAAACTCTTGTTAAAAGTACTAGCAAATAAACATGCCCAAAGGAATTGAATGTGACAGTTTTGGACTACCGTAGGCACTTGCATGGTTGTCACCATTAAAACAAGATGGATATTCTGATAAGATATCATTACCTACTCTCAGGGATTTATATTTTTCAAGGCAACCAATGAACGGATCAGTGTGGGAGAAAAGGGCCTTGGATTGCTGGGTGTTATATATATTTAGATATATGGAAAGTCTGAATTAGAGTTTCATATAAGTTTGAACTAGAATACTAGAATAGGAATGTGTTTGAACTAAATGAGGTTTCTTTATCAAGAGTTTTGCTCCTATAAGTGGACTGCATCTAAAGTCCAGATCTATGGGTCCTACCAATGATGCACACATACAACATGGATATAATAGGGACAAAGCATATACATGGCAATGACACATTTTACACATAAAAGGTGAAGCATCATATATTACATATCTACAATACAATATGTTGCCCATTTTGAAAGTATCCATTTCACACTCCATCCACCCATGATCTGGCCCCATGCCCTATGTCATGTTCATCGAATCTTTACTCTCTACTGTTACGATTGTCAAAATGCCACACGACTCATTAACACGACACGAACCCACACGATATTAACGGGTTCCAGTGGCTTCTTAACTGGTTCGTGTCATTAATGGGTTGGATCCATTAACACATTAAACTAGCGGGTCGTTAACGAATAAAACCGGTAACCCATTAACAACCTGATACAACCCGCCAAATCATAAATGACATAAATTATAAAATGCATGAGAGGTATTTTGGTAAGTTTGAAAAGGTTAAAGTAAAACCCTAAAACCCGCATATAAAAGATCATTTTTTAACTCCATTATCCTTTTTATCAGCAAAAGAGTGTGTGTTAATTGACATGGTCCGAAATGGACACAATTATTTAACGGGTTAACGGGTCGTGTTGTTCAACCCGCTAAATAATCGTGTCATCTTCGTGTTTGATTTTTGGACCCGTTTATTTAATGGGTCGTGTACGGATTGAGGTGATTCTAACACGAATTTGTTTACCCGCAACACAAATTCGTTAACACGACACGATTGACAGCCCTATCTACTGTATTAAATGGAATGAAAATGTATGATCAGAGATCATTAAACTTTAAAAAGGTGGTTAAACCAATGGCCACACCATAATAATTTGATGGGACTGATTTTTTGCATGACCTTCATATATAATTAAGGAGACCTTACCATATCTATCCTAAGTAACTCCATTTATAGGAATGCATCCAAGTGTGCCCCATGAACTGGACCACATAAAAAAAAAGTCTGCGTTCTACTCGTAGGAAAAAATCTTCAGTCTTTATCTAATTCTCCCACCCACCTAAAAATAAAAAAAGAAAAGAAAGATAAAAGGAAGGAAAAAAAGAATGTTTCTAATAATTAGAAGATGTAACAGTACCTGTTTCATCAAAGTTGAAGAAGTTGCTCTCTTTTGCCTTGGAGATGAGCATCCAGTGGATCCATGGATGGATCCTGCACTTGACGATGCTTCCACTTCTTTCGTTGTAGACTGGATGGATGAATTCAGAGTCTAGAAGTAATTTGAAGTAGTCTTCCCCCACTTGCTCTGCTGATTTCTGTTGGATTGGTGATACAAATCCCTCTCCGATCCACCAGTAGATCAAAACCCAGATCTCGCTGCCAAGTGGGAAGGTGGAGAGACAAAGCAAGCAATTTCTAAAAGTTTCAGGCAGCTTGTCAAAATCCTCTCCCTTATCACCTTTAGCAGCAGCATTGTCACGCCCCCAAAAGTGAAACCGGGGTTATACGTGAAATTAAGGCCAATTAAAATTTTCTTAACATTAAACAAATACAACTTGGCCCCAATCATGTCCCATTCGGATCGAAGACCGCTGTGAGGTGGAAACATTTCCTCAATTATAAATTACAAAGAGCGGAAGCTTCATAATTGCAAGTGGTATCTTAAAGATGTATAGTTTAAGAGCAAATACTGAAAACATTAACTAATTCAAGTTTAAGACTGTTAGCAAAAGTATTAATTACAACATTAGGCCACACCCAAAACTTGGGCCTAATCAAAATGATAATAAAACCAAAATAGGAGCTAATCTAGAATTGAAGGCTCTCATGTACGAGGTCGATACGGCTATGAAAGGCCGTCCGTACTGTACTCTAGGAAGTCATCAGGCTGATCTGCCTGAACTTCTTCCGTCGCTTCCTCCCCCTCGGGATAGAAAGGCTCGGTACCTATGCACCAAGAGTAGCATCATCAACACAACGGTCGGCAAGCAATATATATATATATAAAGCATCATGATATGCAGTACGAATAAGAATAAACGATGACAAAGATTATATGAAATGCATAGCATCTGAATTAATGACAAAATAACAAAGTGGAAGATCCAAATATAAGATCAGGGTAGCCAAAGGGGTTGGTCCGGACATTCCATCAATGTGGTCGAACACGGTGTCCAATACTAATCCAACCTGCAGATGGCCTACTCGGCTCATGGGCGACTTGACCAGAGTGTATGGTCCAAGCGCAATCAATCTTGCCGCAAAGTTCAATGGCTCATGGGCGACTTGACCAAAGTGTATGGTCCAAGCGCAATCAATCTTGCCTCCAAGGTTATCTAATGGCTCATGGGCGACTCGACCAGAGTGTATGGTCCAAGCGCAATCAATCTTGCCTCCTAGCAAACGAAATATAAAAAGGGTCCTAATCCATCAGCTAAGTTCTCCATGTTATCCACAAACCAATAAAACAACCAAGCTAAAGAACCTGTAGACAGTACCAGACGGTACGATTCTGAATCAAAAGCGATAGACAATCCAACCCTAAGCATAATGTTAATCTTGAAGCATCGTACGACCATACTCAGTCAACGAAGGGGTTAGGGTTCACGATACCCGGACGGACAATCTTCGTGCATAGATTTAAAGAAGGGTATCCCGTTGTCCCGTACCGTTCAAGATTGAGATAGATTATAAACCGATACAACTAGATTAACCGTGAAAGATGTCGGTTCAAAACATCTTCACATAAGTCAAGTGAGTCCACAAAAAGGGGTAACCAAGTCCCACCTAAGGTCATCAAAGAAAGGGGGTGAAAATCCTCCCAAGAAGGAAAACACAGTTGACCCGGTCGACCTGGCCCTTGGCCGGTCGACCGCATACACTGCGAGCCCGGTCGACCGCAGAGGGTCCGGTCGACCTTCCCCATGTGTACCCGGTCGACCGTGCCACTGGCCGGTCGACCGGCAAGTTGTAAATTAAAATGGTGAACAGTAATTTGGTCAGGTTCCAGGGGAACCTGACCCTGTGTCGCCGGTCGACCGCGTACACTGCGGAAACAGAACTGCAGGTTCTGTTTCTGCAGTGAAGGGGTCTAAACCCAATCCCTCCCTTCTTGAACCTGATATGCAGCCAAACCATGCATATTACAAGTCCATTAAAAACCTACCAATCCACCTAATCAAGTCATTAATAAACAAATCCATTTCATTAAGCTAACAACATCATTATCATGTTTTCAAACCCTAAAAGCATCCAATGAACCTTTAACATCTAAAGCATCATTTTTCCATACAAATCAAGGGAGACAAACATATCAAGCATAAATATAAACATATATACTTGCCTTAGATGAAGAGCTCAAGAAATCCAAGAGAAATTTGGGGAAAAACCCTCTTTGAGCTCAAAAATGGGGGAAATGGTTTCCAAACCAAAAACCTCTCTACAAATGAAATGCAAGGGATGGGGTGAGCTTATCTAAACCATTTCTAAGCCAAAGGAAGAAGATTAGTTAGACCTAAAAGCTTGGGAAGCTTACCTTTGAATGGGTTGTAAGTGAAAAGCTTAGAAAAGGGTATGGTTGTGAACTTGAGAGCAAGAGGAAGGAGATGGGAAGCTTCACCGTCGGCGTCGGAGCTCCGGTGGTCGTCGGCAGTGAGGAGACAGTGAGGAGGCGGTGGAGTTGAGAGAGAACAGTGAGTGAGAAAGAGAGAGAATGAAAGAAAGAGTGAATGAGTGAGATGGGTTGGCTTATATTAGGTTAGGTAAAGGGGTTATTTAAGTTTAGTCCTTGGGTTTGCTAAGGTAATTATTTGGGCCTCTTCGACGCGTCGAATCGAAACGCGACTAAAGACTAAAGTTCATGAAATGTCGAGACCTACCCGATGCACCCAAACTCACAAAAACTCATAATCTCATAAAAACCCCTGAAAACTCTCAAATTGTAAACCACCCCCCTTACTCTACCCAAACGCACTCCGAATCACGCGAGACTTTGCACGCGAGGTCCAAGTGATAAACCCGACTCGCTAAGACTCTAAACACACTTACTAACTAATCACGCAATTAATTATAATTAATGGGATATTAGTCTGTGGGATGTTACAAGCATCCTCTAACATCTTCTCCAAGTCCTCATCCATTTGTTTCCACTCCTCACTTATTTTATCAGCTTTTGAAGTTGAATCTTTAGACTAACTGGTTTCTTTGAGCACATCCTGAAGACAACGCTCTACATCTTCCTTTAATTGCTTCATTTCTTTAAGCTTCTTCTCCATTAATTTCTGGATATCCGCATGCTTTCCTTCACTTTGATCAGTTTCCTGATCTTCATAGGCTTGATGAGCCTCTCGAGTTAATTTTCCCAGCTGGGCTCTGGCCTTTTTTTTTCATACATTTGGAAGACCTCCGCCAAGTCTCGACGTACTGCAGCCATTTCGATGATGGTCTCCTTAATCTTGTCGACAATGGGTGGAGTCCCACTCCATTGGTTGCCATGCTCATGGCAAAGAGACTGAATCAAAGAAGCTCAAACGCTAGAGAATGCTCTTTTGGGATTGCACCAATCAAGAGTTTGTGGAGCCAGTTGTGGGTGAGAGCTTCATGAAGACAATCATGAAGAGAACTAAAAGAGGAAGTAGACAAGTCATAGTAGTGAGATAATGTAAAATGTTTTTTTTTTTTCTCTTTTCACAAAAGCAATAGGTGCTGATTTTGATTCTTTGAGTAAGCTTATTAGTAAAGGCAACAACTTTAAATTCGAAAAGCAAAATAGTGGGGTTTCTACATGCTAACGATCTTCTCAGTTATTACTTCCAACTAACCTGACCTGGGTCCAGCCCATTATGGTCATAAGCAGAGGGCTAGACCTGACCAATTAGGATGGGTCTTAACCACTATTGAAAGGTCTTATCTTTATTTTTATTTTTATTTTTATGTAAATCATTCCTTTCAAATTCATTATTTCCATGGGGATGATGATCTTTAGCTATGTAGAGGAGACAAGTGTTGGACTTAGAATATGTGACATGTTGGGCATGTTTGTGTACACACCTTTTCCGCGGAAAGGGGAAATTGCCACGTCAGCAAATTCAATAGAAATGAAAGCCTTGGAAAAGGATTTCCCCATAATTTAGAAATTCATGTTTGTTGCGAATTTTTTTTCCTCGTTGAATTAGTGCTAATGTTGTTTCGTGCTGCTGTTGATTCTTTATAGGAAATCAAATTTTCTTGTTTGGCGAAACAATTTTTTGAAGAAAAATAACATAACATGCATATTATTTATTCAACATCAAATAATAATTTATTTAAAGAAATAAAAAATGAAAGAGTAGTAGGGTTTTGGGTGGAAATGGAAAAGAGTGAGTAAAAGAGGAAGAAGTTTTCTAAGGAATTCCACCCCCCCACCCGATGAAACCCATTTCCAGCATTAGCAATGAATATGCTAATGAGGCAGGGTAGCGTTTCTGTATAATTTTTCTGTACCAAATGCCTAAAAAATGGATTCTCCTCAGAAAATTATCTACTTTTCTGCTGAAAATTATTACACAAATATGCCCGCAGTGTCGTTTTGAAAAAACAACTAGAACCCATTTGATCCTTTGAGTAGGCTTAATGGTAAGGGTAAGAACTTTGATATTCTAAAAGAAAAATATAAGGACCACTACATGCTAACAATCTTCTCAGTTTGGAATTCCAATGTACACCTGATATGGGTCCAACCCATTACAGTCTTAAGCGGACCTAGACGACTAGACCCCATCGAGACTGATCTCATGGCACTGCTGAGAAAGCCAATTTTTCTCTTTATTGAGTTGTCTCAATATGATTTCAGGTGATTCCAGCAGAGATCTGTTAATTAATCAGTAGGACATTTTTGCCTGACCGTTTTCATAGCAGTTTATTTCAACTGTGATTCCAATTTTTCAGAAGATCAAAATTAGAACCTGTGAGTTTCTATAGTTGCTACAGTTTCTATTGTAGGATTCGGTGAAACATCTCCTGCAGTAGTAAAATGTGCTTTTACCTCCCAAATATGGCTTTAGGAGATGACACCCTCTTTTTTGGCTCGATTCAGTCTTTCTGCAAAATCTGTAGAAACATCCTTTCACCTCATAAAATGAAAATTGCAAAACAATTTAACATTTAACACCCAAAAATCATTCCCTCTCGAGCAGTTTGACTGTCGGAATTTGTTTGTGTATGCAGCATTCAAAAAGTACATGGATGAGTTACCATTGAAAGTTTTAGTTCTTTAGAAGAAAGAAAGACTCACGATTTCACTCAAAATCTAGTTTTCAAAATTTTTTGATAACGATATCATTACAATTATTTTATTGGTTCTTCGCCCATTTTTTTGTCTCAAACAACAAAATGACAATGACTTTATAATGGGGTGCGTAAACAATGAGAAAGGCTCACGGATTTGGCTCAGAAATGCATTTTCAGATTGCTTGTTATGGACTAGAAGTTTCAGGTGCACGTGCCCACTATTTTGTTTCTCTGAAGCATGTGATTTTTTTGTTAGTTCCAAGGAACCCACTTCCAAATATATTGCAAAATCAGCTCTCTTGAGAATGTCATTTTTTTTTTTTTTTTACAGCATGTAGTTGGTTGGTAATCACAAAGAGTTACATGAAAACAGGCCTAATAAGCCAGGCTTGAACTTCTAACTAGACCTCATTTCTTTAACAGTTTATAATTTGGACTGGGCCTTAGGGCCCATTTGAAGCCTGTAGAGATATTGGAAGTATTCACAGAGAAGAGGTTTTTAAGTATTCCAATAAAATACTATAATTTTCAGAATACACAGTTACCACTCAATGACCTTGGCAAATGTAAGCTCGAAGAGTGTAAGTAGAGAATACAGCACTCAATATGTGAGCCATTGCTGATCATTGACACATGCTTTTCTTTATATTTCTTAATTGAAAACATGATATTTTTACAAGAATCGTATTTTCATAATCCAATTGATTACAACCTTCACAACAATAGATCTCTAATCATTTAATTCTAAAGAAACTTCATTGATTTAATAAATAAATTAAAAAAAAAAAAAAACAAACAAACACTACAAATCAGGTGAGGGAATGATATTGGCAGCGCCATTAATTTCTCTCGTGATTATATTGATTTCGGGAGGATGAAAAAGATCTCCAAACGTCAATTTTCTCATTCAAAGATCCGAACATATAAAGAAGAGCCTAGAAATTTTGCAAATGCACATAAAAGCAAGTGAAAAGAACATAATCGTAAGTGTATTAAGCTACAAATGAGTATTTAGCCATCTCTACCAGGTGAAAAGCCATAAACCAACTAATAAAAAGAACAAACAAACAAAAAAAAAGAAAAAGAAAAAAAAAGAAAAAGAGGATTTCAACAATATGTAAAAAACCATCTTCAAAACATTACTTCAAAGCAGCAAGAAGTCAAAAAAATAAAAAATTGTGCCCTAATTCAGTGAAGAATTCCATCAAACACTTAGCATGCATGATGAAGTGCATAAAATTAAAGGAAAATAATAATGAAATATCAATAACTAAACATCAAAATGGTAATAAGAAATTATAAATAAGAAACCAAAGATGTAATTTTTGTGGAAAACAGAGGATGTTGCACTAGGATTTGAGACAAAACAAAACTCATTGAAGCTTAAACCTCTCAAATTCCAACTAGGAACAGATGATACCAATAAAAAAACTAGGAACAGACGATCATCAAATTTAATGGAATTGCGGATAAGAAGAAGAGGAGATTACCTGCAAGAATGAAGGCCAATTTGTCGAACCAAGATCAAGGAGATTGTAGTGTTTCAAATCCGTTCGGCTTTTACCAAGAGGGGGAGCAAGAGAAAGAGGAAGAGGAGAAGCTCTCACTATTCTATTTTAAGGTGGTGATGAGAAGAAGAACCGAAAAGGAATCAAGAGGAGAGAAAACATCAAGAGATTTCTTTTGGAAGCGAGAGGATACATGAGGAGAAACTGTCGTTCTTAATTATGGGTTGGGATGACGATGTCGTCCACAGCTTTGGGAGTAGAGTTGTAAAAATCCCTTATACGAACATTAAAATTGTCATTTTGGTGTATTTCACCCTAAATCAGTATAATACAAGTTTAAGGACATTTATTTGGTAAAAATCCCTTACCTTTATTATTTTAAAAAATAATTAAATGATGTGGTGAAATTATTTATGCTAATGATTGGTAAGATTATTCCCTACAATCATTTTTCAATCTTACCACTCTATGAATGGGCCTAAGCCTATTTCAGATTTGGACAAAAAGCAATATAAAATTTGTAATTACAGAGAAAAATCATTTTTGAGTTTTATGAACACATGATTAATGGAGAAGAATTCTGAGAACTATCATCTGGGTTCCAATTGGGAGATTTCTGGATCATTATATGAAATAAATTCTGGCTGGGATGATGAGGATCCACTTTCCATCTTTCTTCCTTTTCTCACTGAAAATGCTGGCCTTCCAGGAGCAGAAATATCCACTGCATCACTTTTGATCATTGAGAACACTTTCAACATGGAGGGTCTATCATCTGGATTTTCCTGAACACAATGCAGTGCTACTTGCATACATGTCATGAGTTTGCAAGGTGAAGACGAATCGTCAAGTGATGGATCAAGGAGCTCCTTCCCTCTACCTTCCTTCCACAAATCATATGCCTGCATCAGTTTAATGTGACCAATGGTTAGAGCTTCAGCCTAAATAACAAAAGACAGAGAGTGACGGTTTCGGGAAGTAGAACTCACATATTCAAGAAGGGTCAAGTTTTCGTATCGACCGTAATAACAATTATTCCTCTTGCCACTTATGATCTGCAGAAGTACAACTCCGAAGCTATATACATCATACTTCATGGAGTATATACCTTTCTTTACATATTCAGGAGGAGCAAAACCACTGCATGTCAATGATACAATAGAAGCTTTTAGTACTAAGCAGCTATAATAATAACATGGGTCAGATACTGGTAAAAAGTAATTACTTACAAAGTTCCAACAATCCGGTCTGTGTTTGCTTCGTCTATATCTTTTCTGAAAAGTTTAGCCATTCCAAAATCTGATATCTTTGCCTTCATCTCCTCATCCAATAAAATGTTGCTGGACTTCAAGTCTCGGTGAATTATAGTAAAATTCGAGTACTCTTGTAGATACAGAAGCCCTTGAATAACTCCTTCAATAATGTGAACCCGTTTATTCCAATCCAATACATATCGCCTAATTGGATCTGCAGAACATTAGAGCTAGTAAACAATTAGTTATTGCTTAACTAGAAAATACAGACAGGTTGTATTATGCATAAAGAACTTAAATTTAGCTTACCAAAGAGGTAGAGATCCAGGCTTTTATTTGGCATGTACTCATAAATCAACATATTTTCATCCCTCTCACTGCAGAATCCCAGAACTTGAACTAGATTTACATGTTGAAGTCTTGCAGTGAGTGAAACCTCATTTTTGAATTCCTCAAGTCCTTGAGTCGACGATGCTGAAAGTCTTTTCACTGCTATTTCCCGTCCTCTTGGTAATTTACCCTGGCCAAATGAACTCGCAACGTTAACACTATCTGTTTTAGTTAACTTTATTTTAAGTTAATTAGAGATCAAGGCCAACATATATAGACAAATTACAGTAAATAACAGCTGCATTGGTATTTGATCTTGCTCCCCACATTTACTTGTCATCTCAGGTCTCACATTAAATTTCTCACAGCATGAGGCTTTCATCACTCTGAATCTAGAGAGGCCGATTTCCGTAGCCTTACCAAGGATTTGTGATAGTAGGCTGTATATTGATGTTCAGTTTATCACAGGGTTGATTCATGAGTTCCACTCTGCTTTCAATCTGCGCTGCAGCCTCTGGTTGATCTTCTGTTCTAGCTCAAGGCGATAGTGCCTCAATTATTCAAAAATTTACTTCTTTATACCCTCAATAATATAGTTCAAAGGAAGAACACATTTTGAAATCACATCCTTAGTCAACAGTATGGGCTGTATTTCACCATTTCAGCTACAATTAAACCATTCATATTATCTCCCATTCATGTCATGTCCCCAGTGAAGTCTATTTCATTATACGCTTCCGTATGTACAAATATGCTAACTTTGTATTGTGTATCTTGATCCGTCCACCAACATTAATGAACCAAAAAGAAGAAAGAACTTTAGAGGACAACTGTATGTACCTTATATACAGGGCCGTACCCACCCTCTCCGAGCTTGAATTCATTTGAAAAGTTACCCGTAGCTGCTTGGATTTGTGCAAAACTAAACGCTTGGATAGTAGGAGCATTGCCGTCAAGATTTTCCGAGCCTGATAAAGTTCTATTCCCAAGAATTATTGTTCCTGCATCCCCTACAAAATCAATCAGAAACATTTCATGTTGGTCAGAAAATCATAGACCCTTTCATTTTGTAATCCCTACTATTGAGTAGCCACATGAAGAACTTACCTTTTTTTGTCTTGAATAGGCTGCTTCGTCGATAAAACACCACAGTGGCTACTACGATCAAAACGAAAGCGATTGGAAGCAAAATGATCAGCAACAACTTCCGCTTGCTTTTATGATCCGTTACCCCGGCAGCTGTAATTGTTGTTCAAAATAGATTTCGACAAAAACCAATACAATGTATAAGCATATGGTTCTCTTCGAAGGGCCAAATTTTCTATATATAAATTGTATTTTAGGAATCATATTAATGCTCAATGATGCAAGTTAATATGAATATATATATATATATATATATATATATATAAAAAAAGAGATGTTACTACGAGAGATATCTCTCATATATGAGAGATAAGGTGGGGGCCCTCACATTTATATCCAATGCCAATGTGAGGGGCCCCATCCTATCTCTCATATAAGGTATCCTATCTCTCGTATAAGACAAGAGATATCTCATAAGAGCATTCACGCGTGTGTGTATATATATATAGGTTGCAGATAAAAAACCTATCAATACCTGCCAGAGAAAGTGCCCAATTATCATCATTGATGACTGCAAACACATTGGTTCCAATCAACCCCTTCTCTTTTGCATAAGAAATCTTAGCTCTTACAGTCTCCACATCATCATAGTTGATCCAAGTCGATCCAACAATGAAGAAGTTAACCACATAGGTCGAATTATACACTGGCTTTGCTCCATAACCATAATTTTGAATGAATGATTTGATGAACCTGTAACCCATAGAACCATCAAGAGTGGTACCAGGACCAGATGCTGGTGCCCCAACAGAGGTGTCCTTTGGATTCACAAGTGTCCAAGCATAGCCATGGTAAGGCAGTCCCAAAGCCAGTTTGTTAGCAGGCATTCTCATACCTAACCATTGCTTTAAACCAAAATCAGTAGTGATATTGCTTGAAGGATTATACAGAGCTGCATGATTGCCTGTAAATTTCTCTTTCAAAGGCAAATGATAGTCATATGCCACCCAATCCAAGTTCTTCTTTATCGAATCGACTGGATAACTTACCGATTGAAGACTTGGCGAGTAACGAACCGCCATTGTGAAAATCAACTCTGACTGGCTAGAATTTGTTGCCTCAGAAGAAATGGCAGCTCTCCACTCATCTAATAAAGCTCCAATATTTGACAGGTCTGTACTATTAGGCCAAAGCCAAAACAGGTCTATCCCTAGAAACCCATGAAGCCTAGCCAATTTTATCGATGAATCAATGAAGGGTTTGCGAGTAGAAGGTTGTTCGATCATGGAAGACAAGACTGAAGTGTTAACTGGATCGCCATTAATTGATTGACCAGTAGAAGCTTGTCCGTTCCATATAGACATAAGAGGTATGACCGAAGGGTTTTTGCGTTTAACAACAGAAGGGAAGACAGAGAAGTTTTGTGCATAACTGGAGGGGATGAAGACCTGGTAGGTGGAGTTGTCTACTTCTGCAAATGCACAAATTAGGTGTGTAAACAACGCGGAGTTTATGTCGGCGGCCGGAAAGTCACTGCCGGCTAACCAGTAGCCGGAGCGAACCCAGATTTGTGCAGTTGAATAGTGAAATTGAGAGAAAATGAAGGTGAAGGAAAAGACGAGGATATTTTTGGATGCCATAGAAGGAAAGAGAGGTCGTACAGAGTACAAAGGTTTATATGTTTACATCAGCAAGTGTAGATGGCTCTGTCAGCAGGTACAGGAACTTTGTCTGGAAATGTGGTTTAGATTTTTGACTTTTCTTCCTTTTACTTTATTGAAAAAATTACCTACGGACATTGCAAAACTCATTCAAGACCGTATAAAATACTTTAAATTTTTCTAGAAGAAAATTCTACGCAAAGGACGTTCAAGGTGGACCGGTCCAAAGTCGGATGTCAAATCTGATAATTGACATCCGATTTTGGGACCGGTCCACTGATCGGTCTCCAAAGTCGGTCTAAATAGTATTTTTCAAGTTAAATAGTACGTTCAAAGTTGTACAGCTTTATTCTTTATAGGATATCTCAGAGTTTGATCATTCAGATTCGTAGGATGTCGCACCATTTGGTATCACACACCGTAACCTACTTCCATCCAAACAGAATACATTTCTACACCACAAATGAAAGACCTCCGTTTTTACGAACTGTAGACCTCCGTTTCTATTTTCTTCATTTCGACTTGTGGGTTCCGATAGGATATTACCATTATCGTTAAAATGAAGAACACCCAAAATGGAATCACATGCACTTCCACCCAACATTCATTCAATTTCAAAAGTTCCATTTTCCTTAATTTTTTTTTTTTAGAGCAACAGGTTGTTGGGCCTTACGCCCTGAATAATGTTGTTAATAAACCTCTTTTTTTTTATCCTTTTTTTTTCTTTTAGCAACCTTCAAAATATGTTCATATATGAGGGGATCTCAAGAGAACTCCTTCCTCGTGCACATTATAAAGAAAAATGCCAATTCCAAAAAGTTTTAGATGAATCCAAGAAAACCTAAGAAAATCGAAACTACACGAGTAAGAGAAAAAAAAAAGATAATATGAAGAAGAAGATAAGAGGATCATACCAGAGTCTGAGAAAATGAGAGAAGGAAATGAAAGAGAGAGTAGGTGTGGGTAGGAAAAGTCAGAGAGGAGAAAGAGAGCAGGAGTGGGTAGAAAAAATCAGAGCTCAATAATCCATTTACGAAAAAATCAGAGCGCATTAATCCATTTATGAAAATACCCTCGGGGAGGAAATTCTCGCTAGAAGTCTCGCTGTAGCGAGTCCAGTGGAACCAGGGCACTTGCTATAGCGAGACCTGGAAGTGGTGAAGTAGTGTATAAAGTAAAATAAAATAATAATAATAAAAAAAAACCAACACAAAGTGCATGTGTGCAAGTGGAATTGGAACTTGTACGTGGCATGTGAAATGAGTAGTGATTTGACACAACCATGTGCATTTTATATGGATGGAAAACAGGTGGAGCCTAGAAAATGAAAGCATGTGGTTTATTAATAGGTGTGGTTGGATGGAGTGGGTGGAATTAGTACATGTGTTCCTGCAATATCAATATCAAGAAGATGAGAAAAACATAGAGAAAAACCTATTGGAGGATTAAAGAAGATGATTATAGTAAAAATGAATTTTTACCGAGTTATCTCTGTCTCTGTTTCACCTAGGTTGAAAGGAGAATTATGAAAATTTTACGAAGATATCCTATATGTAGGATATCGAACGGTGTGATATCCTACAGGCCTAGGATATCGCAGAATAAAAGGTAAAACTGTCCGTCCTTTATGTACGATCTTCTCTTAGAAAATTTGTAGTCTTTCGTCTAGTCTCGTATAAATGTTGAGTTTTGGAACGTCCGCACGGTCATTTTCCCTTCTTTATTTAAAAAGAGATTAGTATCCTTGCAAATAGATTAATATAATTGTTAACAAGTATCATAACTGCTTTTCAACAAGAGAATATATTTAATGGGGACGGGAAATCAATCCATTGTTTTGATACACCTAAATTTTTTTTAAAATTTTAAAAAAATTATAAATAGAAAGATTTTGAATATGTATTTTGTTTCCGTTACAACAATTAAATTTACTGAAAAAAAAAATAGAAAACAAATGTGAACCGTTGATTCAAAACTGGAATAAATAAAATAACCAAATTGTATTTTTTTTTCCAAGATTCTAAATATCAAAATCAAATTTAATGGTTAAAATTACATTTCTAAAACAATCGTATTTTTTTTATTTTATTTTTACGGCCATCCGGTATCGGAACACCGGGACTGATCTCCCGAGTTCTATTTAATGAGCATCACACGTTATTTGTTATGCTAATGTAGTGTGTAATTATTAATGAATAAAGTCCTGCTACTTGGACAGAACATTGGGACTGGTCTTTGGACCAATCCCAAAGTTTTGATCCAATTATGGATCAGAACTTTGGGATCGATCTTTGATGGATCAGAACTTTGGGATCGGTCCAAAGACCGGTCCCAATGTTCTGTCCATTTAGACTTTTTCTAATGAATATATGTCACACAAGATTACTTTTTATGAGATAATTGACATTTTGGTCACCCAAAGATGACACTTGTTACAACTCAGTCTCTCACGTATCAAAGTGTTACGAATAAGTCACCCATATTTGAAGCAATGTTACAAAATGGTCACCCAATTATCACCATTGTTCCAAAATAGTAACCCCTACATGGGTAGGGATGTAAATGGATACCTGATTTTCTATTTATCCGGAAGTTCCGACCCGCTAAAAATCGGGTCTGGGTCCTTATTTAGGCATTTATAAGTAAATGGGTCTGAGTTTGGTTCCACCTTGATTCGGACTTGTGGACTTGAGACCCGACATATTACCTCAATTTTTGAAAATATCTCCTAAAAATCATATTTTTTTATTATCATTCTCTACTTAAATCTGGACCCGGATCCAGACCCGTCCCATATATGATTCTGATTCCGGCTCCAAAGCCAGGAAATCGGTTCCGAAATGGTTCCTGGTCCAGACTTGGTTCCATCTTCTCCATGATGGTTCCGGTTCCGGATCCACCATACACTCAGACTGAAACCGACCCATTTACAACCCTACACATGAGTGACTGATACGTAACATTGGGGAATTGAGTCGTAACAAGTGCCATCTTTGGGTGATAAAAAAATGTCAATCAACCTTATTTTTTATTACTAGATCTGACCTGAGAATTGTTTATTGATAATAATTAACATCATGTCAGCATGACACGCGACGAGTGATAATTACTGAATATTTTATCTTTCATCACAGAGTAAAAATGAAAAAAAAATATTCAATATTCGTGAAATAAGTTGACGTGATATTCCAATTCTAATGAAATAAAGACAACTAAAGAATCAATAAATTATTATCATATTGTTAATACAATATTATTGTAATTTTATTAATACAAAAATAATATCACGTGAAATTCTAAAAACACTAAATAATATAAAAGCAGGCTTGCATAAAAATGAACTGTCATAAAAATAATATCATGTGAAATTCTAAAAGCACTAAATAATATAAAAGCAGGCGTGCATAAAAATGAACTTTCATATATAAATTTTGTTTAAGATTTGGAGAAATGTGGTTGGCGAAATTCTCAAACAGGAAACGAACGTTGGATGTAGAGTACTATTGAATGCTTGAACTTTTCTTTGCATTTCTTGTCTTCTTTCTTTCTTTCTTTCTTTCTTTTTCTACTAAAGGTAATTTTTTTTAAGTAATTTTTTTTAATTTTATATTTGTAAATGTCCAATCAACTATTTTATTCTGGGACATGCCGGTCAACTTACTCAAAGATGCACTCTAAAGGCCGATGCAAAACTGCCTAATGTACATGCACATTTTTTAAGGAATGACAACTTCACATTTTGACGGTGACAACTCAAGAAGGAGTGGTGAGAATGATAGAGAATTGAGGATATTTACGGTTTTATCATTGGGGGAAGAGAGTGAGAATGGATAGAGAATTGAGGATATTTACGGTTTTGCCATTGAGGGAAGAGAGTGGAAGAGAGTTTGATGAAGATCAGAGTCGTAATTTGAAGAATGCATACAACCGAGCTAGGCGTTTGCGTATCAAGGAGGCCAACCTTATTTCACATAAGGAAGATAATGCAAATTGTGCATGTATTATGCATGAATCAATTAATGGAGCAATTATGGGAGATAATGATGGGAACGAAAAAGATGCAGTTATTGGAGATAATGCTGATGGAGATACGTGCGGTGCAAGTGGCTAGAAGTCAACCATTTTGGTATCAAGTTGGCAGGGGTTTCATCCTATTGGAAACCTTTCTTTTAGGCCTTAATTCTATGAGCAATAGTGATAGCTGATTAAGCTTACCAAAAGTAATTTCAATTATGTTATTTGTGCCTTATCTTTCAATTACAGTAGGAGGTTAAATAGGGCTATGTATTCTCGTTGAAAAAAAATAAATACAAAAAGAGATTTCTATCTCAATCAATTGTTAGCCTTGCTTTCTTGAGTTTGAAGGTTAATTAGGTCCAAGAAAATTGGTGGGATTCATCACAGTTGTCCGACACGAGAGCTCAAAACGTGGAGAGATGCAAATATAATGATTAAATTATGATAATATTCCGATGGTATGCGTACCTATTTGAAATAATATTTTTTATTATAAATTTTTGACTTGACATTTTAAAAAAAAATTTTGTTACTTTATTTTATTTGATTATTATTACTTGGAATGACACTCATTTTTTTAAATCATAATTATCTATTGACTAAAAAATTTAATCAATTATTATTTCAGATAAATTATAATTAATAATGAAAAAAAAGAAAAATATGGTTGCATTACTAGTTACTATATAGAAAAAAACTTGATTTTCTTAAATTTCACAACTATTAAATAGATCATAAGCCAAAATTATGGTTGCATTTTATGAAGTGTTTTGATATTCTAACATGTTTTGGTATATACAACTAAATCCATTGAATTATAAGCAAAGTTTATGCAAAATCAGATAAGACAGCAATACAAGATGTCATGACTTAGAGAACCGATATTTTGATTTTTTGTTGTTACTAATGGAAAAAAAATATTACTTTTCAAAGTTTTCTAATATTCTAGATTCTCTGACATGTGAATAATAATCTGTATATTCCTAACACATATAAGACCATTTTCAAGTTAATAATAATTACCATATTCCTGACATTTGAAAGACAATTTTTCATAGAAATAATTAAGAAATTCCTGACCTTTGAATCGGAGAACGTCAGTTCTCTGACATGTGAATAATAATTTGTATATTCCTGACACATATAAGACTATTTTCAAGTTAATAATAATTACTATATTCCTGATATTTGCAAGACAATTTTTCATAGAAATAATTAAGAGATTCCTGACCTTTAAATTTTTCATACACATAATGAGTACATTCCTGACACTTTGTAAATTTTGTTTGAAACAGTTAGTAGATTCTTAACATTTGCAATTTTTCAATGAAATAATAAGTAGATTCCTGACCTTTATAATTATTCATAGAAATAATTAGTGGATTTCTTACCTTGGTTCACATGCAATGTTCTTAACCTTTTTTTGTAGTAGCCCATCTTGATCACATACTCTACAAATACTACTTCTTTGGACGAGATTTTTTCAAAAATCATTTATTCTCTTCTCAACTTCTCTAATCTACATTTCTGGTTTTCTCAATTCTCTTATCCCTTCGGATACTATTCGGTATTATGGACGAATGTATTAAGTTATGGGGCAAAGATTTACGCTTTTCAAGTGATTCGACTGAGGTAAATTTTTTTTAATATAACACTAACTAATTGTTGACTAAATACGCACTAATTTTGCTAGTTAATGTGAAACAGGATGACCAATGCGAAGTGATTACAGTAGCATCAGAAAATATTCAAGTTCAAACTGATTATACGGAGCAATTTACAACTAATATGATATAATTAAATTTTTTATTTCTTAGTCATTTAAATCTGAATAAATACTAATTACTTTTTTCATTCTTAGGTATTTAAATGTCACAAAGAATTAATTCAATGGGCACGAGCAGTTGGGCGTGCAGTTGGATTTGTTTTGACGATTACAAGGTCGAATCAAGGTGAATTTGGTCAAAAGCCTTACTTGCTTATGCAGTGTGAGTGAAGCGGACATTAGCA
>QPKB01000007.1:2942549-3023473 GCA_003546025.1 Camphora micrantha
TGATGCACTCTTATAAATTGGAATGAATTATGCTTAATTTAAGCAAAAACAAAGAATAAAGAAAATTAGAATCAATTTTGGAACTAGATTCCGGTCCTTTAGGTCGAACCTAGTTCAGGAAACCGTTCCGGAGTTTCTATCGGATCGGGTCTGGAACCAACAAATAGGATCCGAGTCAGAACCGGAAACCGTTATTTAGAGAACAGGTTTGGGTCTGGGTCCATATAGTTTTGATCTGGAACCGTCTGTTTGCAACCCTTACTCCTTATCTCCCAACTAATATATGAATTTGCAGCACATTGAAGACTAGTTATTTAATTTAGCCAAAATTTAATAGTAATCTTTCCTTTCGAAAAGAAAAAAATCACACAAATGGCTAGAGAAAGAAGAGCCAAAGTCTTGTGAATTAATCTTCAAAACACAAAACGGTCGCTAAGGTGTTTAATTTTGGGAATGTCCAAAATAAGCTCTTATTTCATCTTTTAGATATTATTTAGTTTTCAGAGTGTTACATGAACCTCCAATTGCATTTCTCATCTGATTATAAGCAGAGTTCTCGTTTTAGAAGAAAAAAAGAAAAGAAAAAAGGAAATGGGACCTTTTGTCACAAAAACAATAAAAAATACATGTCGAGTATAAGGTCCAAGTTCTACTCTATTGACCTAAATTGAATGCATGTCATATTACTCCAACGTAGCAGTACATGAACATAGTTTTGTTTCTACGAGATATTTGATTCTTTGACAAGTTTATATAGGGGAAAAAAAAATTGCCATCAGAAACCATAGATCATGATATCTCATATTAAGAATATAACTGAAACCAATGAAATATATATTGATTATAGGAAAAGATCTCAGAAAACGACTATATATATTATGGGTTTGATTGGTTAGGTACTGCAAGGCAAGACCACTACATTGAGAATCGAGAGAAATTTTCATTTTTTTTATTTTCATCCCAAAAGAGAAATTAATGAAAAATAAATTAATTCTCCGTAATAGAGTGGATTTCTATTTAATAATATACTTAGGAAGGGGGTGCGGAACCATAAATTCTTCCTTGGGGGCCATTATGTTGAAAAAAGTTGTTGGGAGTGCCATGTATAAAAAAAAATGCATGTAGTTTTTAAAATATATAAGGGTTTCTTTGAAAATTTCTGTGGGGCCAAATGGAGAGAAACGAAAAATCATTTTATAAAACCTATAGGGGTTTTTAGGAATTTTGGAGGGGCCATGGGGCCATGGCCATTTCCAGCCCCTCCTTGGTTCTGCCAGTGATATATCATATCGTACAATAGTGATATTAGGTCCACTTCCTAATATGTTAAAAGATCAAAAGTATTATGAATGGGCCATAGATATTCTCTGTGCGCCATCGTTTGCCTTATAAGCTTTATGTATGGAAAAAAAAAAAAAAAGAAACAAAAAAGAAACAACCTTCTACCTCTCCTTTAAAATAGGAGAAGAATATGTAAAAATTCAAAGGGGCATTTTTAGTCTTATCTGCTTTGCCCCTTTTCAACTTTTATATTTTTCATTTCTTCCCCTTATCAAGTTTTATTTCCTTTTGGTACATGATGAAACTTTAGAGTACAATGGGCAGTTATGTCATTTAATTTTATCTAGAAGACAACTCATCAAACCACTTTTCCCATTATTTGTCCAAATTTCCCAAATATGTTTCTTCTTACTTACTTTCTCATCTATTTCTACAAGACAAATCCAAGTAATTCTGTTCCTCTCTTACTATAGCCTTCATTTCATATTCCTTTATTATTTTTTTCTTTTTCTTTCTATTGAACCTATAATCCAGAGCCTCTCAAGTTTGGCACTCATAATTTGCACATTTTGAACATTTGCCTAAATTGTCATCAGATTTTGAAAATTTAAAATTTTAGTTAAAATCTGAATTAAATTAGATCTACCTTAATTCTTATGAAAGAAACTCCATACGGCTATAACTAGAGGTGTTTAAGGGTTCTCTACACTAATTATATGCAAATGTTCCGCCATCCTTGGCATTTTTGTCCAAATAGTGAAGGATTTGAGCTCTGAACATTGGCCTAAATTAAGATCAAGGCTTTTTTCATGAAGATCAGCCTCATAATATGGGGTTCAAGAAAATGAATTAATTTAATTTTTTTTTTAACTATAATCATGTGCTTACAAGTAAATATGCTAAAATCATGCAATTTCTATGTCTTCTCTAATCTTTCGGATCCATTAATGAATGTTGTTGGATGTGAAGAGCAATACCAATTTATCAAATTTATCAATCTTCAATCATCTTTGAGAAACAACCTAATTACTCTTTATTGGTTAAATTGGATTGATCACATGATAGAATTTTGATATTACGTTAAGATGTTTTCTAAACCTCAGTTTCGAATTTCTCATTAAGACAAATTTTCCGCCAAGAGAAAATTCTGGTTCTGCCATTGTCTCTATCTCTCCTCACAATCATTGTAACCACAAAAAATCATTATAATCACGGTCACGTATATGATCAGTAAAATCAATATTTGCAAAAATTATGTGATAGTTCCAATTGTGATTGGAGAAATATTTAGCCCGGTGTTTAAAAAATAGGGGAACAGTGATTTTGAGTTGTTGGAAATTCTGAAATGGCCCAGTTGAGCATTTATGGGGCTTTCTTAGATACTGCAGAGGAACTATAGATTCCTACAATCTTGATTGGCAAGGACCAAGCTTGAATCATGTGTTGCAGAAGCCACCGTGATCTTCATCTCCTGTTTTCACAGCCTGCCTTTTGAAAAAGGTAAACGTGGTCTAATCTGTAAGTCTGATTTAAGGCTTTTAATTGGGCCCTCCTATGAGGCTTGCTACTTGGGCCGGCCCGACCCTTAAAAAGGCTTGCATTGCTAGGTTGGAATATTTGTGACTTACCTCAAAGTGCATATTCATCATCAAACATAGACAATGACCCCAACAATTTCAAATGAATCAATCAAATATTCCATTCAAATTTCACCTTATTACATAAGAAAAATTTATGAGCTCAGACATTAGACTGAAAAAACTTCCCGGTACTAACAAAATCCATCCTAAACACCTTACCTCCTTAAAACTTGAAAGCATTATTGTGTAAATAGGATGTAGCAATTCTACCATTGGCACCATTGGGAAAGAAACCACCAGCAACACCGGCAGTGCCCTTGCCATACAGGATCCTCAATATCTCCCTTGGCGCCCTCTGGTAGCAGATGGCGTTACTATTCTCTGCAAGCAAATTTCCAAGATGATGGTGTCCTTCTACACTGCTGGCCGAAGAAGGAGCAATAAGGCCTTCATCCTTATTGCCAGTGCCCCCTAACTCATTCCTCAGCGCTGAAATTCGGCTTGTGAATTCTGCCACTGTGACTCCATATGGTTCGACCTTCGTCGATGCATGCTGGTAGAGTAATGCTCGGATGACTGCATCCTGAGCAGATTGCACCCCAAGAAGGCCACCACAAAGCTACAAGTTCATCCATAATCAAAGTTTATTAGTGATTCACAGTTGACAACTTGTAGTTTTTGTGCATGATCTCAAAATATCAATTGCAGATTCATTGACAGTTTCTTTCAATTCTTGGATGAGAGATCAAATGTTGGTTACATAATGAAAATTATGTTGTGAAATGATTAGAATAATGTTTTTATTTTTTATTTTTTTAATGGGCTTTTACTAAAAGGTTCTAGGCAGGTCAGACCATCTTGACCCATTATTAGTATGGTCGGGGATGTCTCATCCTTCATTGATTAAAATCTCTTATCTAAGCAAATTGAGCTCCCAAGTGGAAAGATTGATGGATTCTTAGTTCTTACCCTCCTAGAAGTAGGGCTGTGAAGGTGAGGATTGAAGCCTTCATATGCAGTGAGTGCAACGTAAGGAAGAAGGTAGGAGGCAAGGAGGAAGTTGACGCTATTGGCATATGGATTGAAGGATGGTGACAAGCTGTGTCCAAATGCCTTATCCATCAAGTTAGAAAAGCAACTTGGGCTCAGATCCATCAATGGTCTTGGAAATCCCTCAACATGCTTCTTCAATGCCCTGTTTAATCGATCACAACCAACAACCCAATAAAAAACAAACACGATTAATGCAGGAAATCTGGAAAGCAACAAGCTTTAAACATAGTAAGCAACTCCTTTTGGAGATGGCAAAATTCCATCAAATTTCAATACATGGGTGGGTCAACCCAATCCAACATGTCTTGGCTCCACACATATGTTGAGTGTGGTTCGAGGATTAGGCGGATTGGGCCATAGTTAATACACTATAGTTGGCAGAATGGACTATATATGGTACCAGGCCCATCAACCAGTTCTATTACATATATGAAGTTGCAACTGAGTAATGCACTATATATACAATGCAAAAATTCACCTGAGGTGGCCAACTTCCTGATAACCAAATTGCGTAATGATATCGGCAGTGAGTGCGTCAAGATTCGCCTTTCTTGCACCGACGGGAGCTGGCCCACCCATGGCTAGGTTGGGTGCAACATTATCCAGGCCTTGTCCCAAAGATCCCCACAAGAAGAACTCAGCTTGCAAGTACTCCAAGTTCATCGAGAATTCAAGCAGATCCATGTCGTATTCGGATACTGATTTCCTATGTCCTGGATTTATCAAGGGGAAGGAATTGTCTAATTCAATCTCAGGAAGATCAGCAGAACAAGTAGGAACGTTGAAGAAGAGGAGGACAAGAGTGACAGAGAGAGCAGTGGTGAAAATGGTAGAGGCAGCCATAACTTCTTGTTCTTCTTCTTTCCCTGATTTCTTGATGATTCTTTTCATATGGGCTGGGGTATTTATATATTGTTGTTGGACAGGTGTGGCCTATTTCTATGATGGTGGGAATGTCAGCAAAGTTTGTTTTGTTCTTGTTGTTTTGGGTGGGAAGACTCGGACGGGAGGTTCAGATTTTCCTGATTCTTGTGAGGAGTTGTGTTGTTGATTGGTTTATTTTGGTCAATGTTCTATAGCAAGTCCTATGAGTAGGCCCAAGGACTGTGTGTTTTGGATGTATGAGTTTATTAGGCCCAAGAACTGATCCAAATTCTATATCCTGTGGTCTACAACTGTGCATGAATAAGTGTGGTCTACAACTGTTGAAGGTGAGGGGAGCATTTCAATGCTACGTACCATTCAATTTTAACATCAGAGTGGGAATAGGAAATTCCCACTTTTAACATCTGTGGGCCCACAGGCTTCCCAAGTTTTTACAAAATCAATGAAAGGTTGGTAGAAGCGTGTGTCAACAGAAATGAGGATCATTTATTACTATGAATATGAAAGTTTTTAGCATTTCTAATTTTTTTTTTATTTTTCATTAAATGGAGTTAAGTCATTTGATCACAATGTAGCGGTGTTGCATCATAATATGGTGCAGCGACCTTCTTTCGATGCATGGTGAAGCCCACCTTTTCCAAATCCAAGCCGTTCATAAGCTTTAACACCCATGATAAATGTAGTATTTAGAATTTTAAAGAAAATCTCAAGGGGCCACATGTTAAATTAATTACACATAGGGACTCCCTCCATTTTTATTTCAATAAAAAATAAAGTAAACCAAGTTACATCACTTGTTTAAGATCAAGTCAAATCCAATAATGGTGGGTATCTTACATATTTGAATAATAATTTACAAAATGATATGTACATAGGGTGTTAGGGTTGATGACTGGCTTGGATTTTAAAAAGGTGAGCCCCACCATGCATTAAAAAAGGGTGCGGAACGATAGTATGATGCAGCGCCGCTACACTGTAGTTCTGCATTGAAAAATTAATTTAAAATGTTTACAACTTAAATGCAGGGTCTAACAACAACAACAACAACAACAACAACAACCAAAAAAAAAAAAAAAAACTCTTAATTGCAGCTTCCAATATTTAAAAAATCCATGGCATGTATATTCGTGGAAATGGTGCTAGCAGGCCTACATGGGTTGCATGCTCGTGCCAGGCCATGCGTAGCCCAAGCTAGCTCGAGCCCAACAGCCATACTGTGCCAAAGGCTACGACCTACTTGGGTCAGCGCAACACAGGCTTGGGATGGGTAGGGCCGTGCCAGACTAGTTAGGTCGTGCTGAGCCTAGGCTTCCTTGCCCACCCTTTAGTTACCATCATCTAAGGGCATGTTTGTTTGCAAAATTAGGAGAGGAATAGAAGAGAAATAGGATGTCACATTAGCATAAAGCTAAAGAGGAGTGAGTTGAAATAAATGAGTAGATGAATTAATTCTTATGCGCTTGGATGGTTGGTGTAAAGTAAAGGACTTAAATTTGTATTTGGTTGGATAAAAAGAATAGAGAATGAGTTACTCCACCCCACTTTATTACTTTATTACGGTGTCTCTAAGTAATTGTGGGAGATAAAAAGTTGGATTGGAGTAAATGCCAGCTGAGAAGACATATTTACTTTATGTGTCTTGGCCAATGCAAACAAATAACTCATGGGGTAAATAATCTAACCGTTGGGATTTGTTTAAAGCCTCTTTCTTTCTACTATTTTTCAAACAAACAAGCCCTTAACGACGAGACATGATTCAACCAATAAACTTTGGTAGGGTGGGCTTGGTCCTTTCTACATGCTAATCTAATGCCATTTTTAATAAGTTTGTGTATGTTATCCAAGCCATCTAATGAGGCTTACAAGTGATCCACATAAATAGCTATGATGAATAACCACATGTTAGTCTTATAAGAACATGTCTTTAATCGGATCTACATTAATGTAGGATTGTTTTAAATAACACAACATAGATCTTGAAATCTAAATGAGTACCTGACGCGATCGCGTTCACTTGATATGAATGACTACAACAGTCCTCCATTACGGCCTTTCTACGTGGTCTCAACGGGGCAATTGGTGTATTAGTGTAAATGGGAGTTGTAACCTCTAAACCTTATATATAAGTTTTCGTAAACAACTCAATTTCCATCATGGAGTTCAAACTCAATTAGGATTTAGATTCCTCTTAGCATAAAAAACTCTATCAGGTTAGCAACTTTTAATTTCTAAACACCAAAGACATCTCTATTAAGGAGACTTACCAATGTAGGAGTCTTTAAGTGAGTTGGTCATCTAAGTGGGGGACCCACATGGGTGTGTGGTAATCGAGCCACACTTAAGCCCAATAATTCTAACGGTAGAAGGTCTTTGATCTTTTAGAAAATAATCTTTCCATGGCATCTTCGAAGACATACAATTCCAGTATTCAAATATTTTCGGGCCATTTGCCTTTTATGAATGAAATAGGAAAATGGGGTTTTACATACGTAAATGTTACACATGCAAATGTTACTTATGTGTTAACATTATCATATTTGTCTAAATCACTATTTTTATATGAGTAAATAAGTACATCCAATGGTTTTACTTGTGTTTGGGTTTTTTTTACGTTTGATAGAAATTTCTCAAAATCAGTAAGAATTTAAGACATAAAATCAAAAGTCTGGATGCTTATAATTAATATGAGAATATTAAATGGATCAGTTCATGAATTGAGGCCCACAAATGTTCATAAAATTAGATATGTAATTAAGTTGGAGTCTTTTTATCTTTTTCATAAATTCCCAAATATCTATGAAGACTTATGATATGATACTAAACTCCTTGAGCTTATTAGTTTAATTAGAAAAGACAAACGGCTCAGATCATGAATTTGGGGGCCACAATAATTTAAAAATGGAAAGTGGTTGGAGCATTTTAAGTCCATGACCCATTCCCAAGATGCGAATAGGGATTGTATTACCGCTTTTTGCAAGAGGGAAGTGTGTAATTTCTTAATAACACCTATGCATGAGATGCCAAAAATAGCCTCATTTACACAATATTTCTACAAACATCACATGAGTAAAGGTCACAAACAAATATGTAATGATGCGTATCGATTACGCATGTGCATCGTTTAAATATGTAAATAAGTATAAACATACGAGCCCTAAGTGTCTTCATACTTATCATTAATATGAGAATACTGAATATTTTGGATCATGAATTGGGGGCCACAAAAGTGCAAAAAATTAGGTCTATAGGTTGGGTAATTTGAACTATTTCATAAAATTCTCACAATCTGGGAGGATTTAAGATATGAAATAAAATATCTTGGGGTATAATAGTTCAAAAAACAAATTGAATAGCTTGGACTACAAATATGGGCTCAACAATAAGAAAGAGAAATAAAAGTAGTTGACAGTTTGCAAGTAGGAGATGTGAAAGTGAGTCTTACATCTATTCATGTGTGGAAACTTCACTCCTCATTTTTGCGTTTTGGGTATCCCAGGTAGGGTTGTCAAAGGCCGGGGCCAAGTTGGGCCCCGAAGTTGTCCTTTTCCTACTCTCAATATATGCATGGCCGAGCCGAGGTAGGCCAAAGCCCTTGGAGGGCCCCTTATCCTTGAGGGTCAAGGCAGAGCCAAGTCACGTCTCAAGGCCTTAAGACTAGAAAATAATTATTTAATATCTTTATTGCATTACCAGTTATCACATATCGACTAAACATTATCTTGTCTAACCTCTACTGCGAAGAGACCACTAAAAAAATATTTGGAGAATACACGCTTTCTCAAAAAGCTTTCTTATATCAAACAAAGTAATACATGCTCTAGTGACTTGGGTTCTAAATGTACGACTTCATTTATTTTGTTCGGCAAGGAAAATGTCCGTTGTAATGTTGTATCTAACACACCTTTCACCGTAATTTTTAGATACCAAATTATTCCAGGAAGTCTTATCTTTGAGAAATTTAAACTATTTACATTTACTTAACTTTTATGAATTGATATTATTTCCTATTTAACATTGATCCAAACTATTAAAACTTAACCACTTAGGATTTGTAATGGGGTATGGAATTATGAATTTGCCTTCATGCCCCCATTTTGTTACTGCTAAGTGACTGTTACAACAATATTTTAGTGTGTGTATAAAGAAAAGTAGGAGGGCTAGGCCCATCAAAGGCCCGCCCTCAAATTTTAGGACCGATGAAAGACTGTCCAAGCCCGACCAATGAGCTTTACTTTGAAATAAAATCTCTCATTTTAAGGGCTTCTTGAGGGCTATAGGCGGTGCGCCTTGTCTTAGCAACGCACTAACAGGACTCAAGTCACTCAACAGAGCCCATACAAATGGGAAGAGCCAAGGGTGCAGTGCAGGTAGCTAACCAAGCAACCCATTGTTTTCCATTCCTCATTTTACTGAGCTCAAGCAAACGTGACCTATTGTTTTACCAAAAGAAAAAATGCAAACGTGACCAAGTGCAACCATTAAAAAGGATGTGCATCATCTACACATGTAAATGTGACAAACTACTCATAGGGACAAAAACCTGCATATTAGTAGGTCCTGCTAAGATCATCATTACTTTTGCTTTATGCTACATCTACAGTGACCCATGAATTATGGGCACCTCACCATTGACTCAACACAACAACTACACACAAAAATCAGGAAAATCCGAACCTCCTCAACCGAGTCTCCACACCCAAGCCAACAAAAACAAGCAGATTCCGCTCACTTTTACACGTATAAACAAACCACACATCTCCCACATCAGATAAATGGGGTTCAACCTTTCCAACAACACTATAAAAAGGACCCAACACATCTGAAAATAATCAACAAGAAAGCAAGGAAAGAAAAAGAAGAACAAGAAGTTATGGCTACCTCTACTTTCTTCACCATTACTCTCTCTATCTCTCTTCTTCTCATCTCCTTCAACATTCCAACTTCTTCTTCTCTTTCCGATCTCTCGGAGATTGAATTAGAAAGTTCCTTACCCTGGATGGAACCTCGACATGGGAAGTCCATATCAGAACACGATATGAATCTGCTTGAGTTTCCATTGAACTTGGAGTTCTTGCAAGCTGAGTTCTTCCTTTGGGGATCTTTGGGACAAGGCCTGGATCATGTTGCGTCCGACCTAACCATGGGTGGGCCGGCTCCCGTTGGCGCGAGAAAGGCGAACCTTGACTCCCTCACCTCTGATATCATCACGCAGTTCGCGTATCAGGAAGTTGGCCACATTAGGTGAACTTTGCATGCAATGTCTAGTGTAGTACTCATTTTCAGCAACTGATTGATAGGCTTTGAATTGTGGCATAAAACTCAGCTTTTGCATGGTCCATTCTCACAACCAAGGCCGTATCCACCACTAAATTGATACGAGTTAGTTATTCAACAACCCGACCCGTTTGCCACCTTAATTGCATTTTGGGTCAAAAAGAGTGGCCTATATACCATGTTCAAAAGAGAGTTTCTTTTAGATTTCCTTTCTTAATTATGCTTGTAATTTATTTGGATGGTTGTGAATTGTGATTAAACAGGGCATTGAAGAAGCATGTTGAGGGATTTCCAAGGCCGTTGTTGGATCTGAGCCCAAGTTGCTTTTCTAACTTGATGGATAAGGCATTTGGACACAGCTTGTCACCATCCTTCAATCCATATGCCAATAGCATCAACTTCCTTCTTGCATCCTATCTCCTTCCTTACGTTGCACTCACAGGATATGAAGGCCTCAATCCTCACCTCCAAAGCGCTATTTCCAGGAGGGTAACAAACACTCTCTCTCTCTCTCTCTCTCTCTCTCTCTCTCTCTCTCTCTCCCTCCCCGCACTTTTGTGATTAATCTTCTTCGATGATTGAAGGCCAAAAAAAAAAAAAAAAACTGATGGAAAACTGGGTGGGCCTAAACAGGTCAGGTTGAGATGGGGCAAGATGAGTCAACCCTCTTAGCCCATTTTGCAATATCCCATCTAAAAAATCAAACCAAACTAAACCAAGCATTTTCCCACTAAGTAAGATTGGCTATATGGATTTGACGATGCAATTAAATCTGTTTAGGACCATGTCCTTCGTTAGATCCATATAGGCAATAATGTGAAGTATTATAGGTTATGTCCTCTCAGCCCATTTTGCAATATCCCATCCCATGTTATAAAATATCATACTAATAATTGGACTTGTTAATTTTGATTATGTAACCAACATTTGATCTCTATTTCAAGAATTGAAAGAAACTATCAATGATTCTGCAATTGATATTTTAAGATCATAGACAAAACGAAGTTTTCAATTGTGAGTCTCTAAAACTTTAATTTTGGATGAACTTGTATAGCTTTGTGCTGGTCTTCTTGGGGTGCAATCTGCTCAAGATGCCGTCATCAGAGCATTGCTCTATCAGCATGCATCGACGAAGGTCGAACCATATGGAGTCACAGTGGCAGAATTCACAAGCCGAATTTCGGCGCTGAGGAATGAGTTGGGGGGCACTGGCAATAAAGATGAAGGCCTTATTGCTCCTTCTTCGGCCAGCAGTGTAGAAGGACACCATCATCTTGGAAATTTACTTGCAGAGAATAGTAACGCCATCTGTTACAAGAGGGCGCCAAGGGAGATATTGAGGATCTTGTATGGCAAGGGCACTGCTGCTGTTCCTGGTGGTTTCTTTCCCAATGGTGCCAGTGGTCACGTCGCTAAATCTTATTTACACAATTCTCGTTTTTAAGAGCATATTAGGATGGAGTTTTGTTAGCATCGGGAAGTTTTTTGAGTTTAATGTCTTTAAGAGTTGAAATCTGAGCTCTCATAAATTTTTCTTATGTAATAAGGTGAAATGTGAAATCAAAGTTGGATGAGTCATTTCATTTTTGAGAACATTGTCTACATTGATGCTTAAGTCGCACAATTCCAACTTAATTATGAAACTCTCTCGTACAAGATGAATGATATGATTCACAGAAAGATGAAGCCGGCCATATTCATTCCCTGAGACCATGCACATTGTTTTAAGATTTGGGTTCAGTCCCAATCAATGATCTTGATTGCTTTCAAAGAGACAAGATCGATCTAAATTTCATATCAAAGTCTAACATGGGTGTCTGAGACTCTGAATTGCTTTTAAAGGGACAAGATCCATCTTCAAATCAAAATCTGGACCAAAGGAGACTTAATGGCTGATCCAAGTCATAATCTAGATGTATGTATACTTCTGCTATAGTGAAATCCGGATCTAGATCCAAGGAAGGTAATCAGGACTAGTATATTAGACCCAATGTACAAAGTAGTCCAATTTTTACTGGATCGAATATTTCAATGCTTGCTTCCTTCAATCTTGGGTTACCCATTGATATCTTCAGCTAACAAATAACTGACATATAACCCAAAGTTCGACTCAGCTATAACCAATCAGTGTTTCTAGGCCCAAGTTCTGTGGCCGGGCCTGGGCTTTGGTTAGCTTCATCTTATAAGTTGAACACTTGTGGACTTTTTCAATTTTGTAAATTGGCTAGTTCAACAGATTTGCTATTTCTAGGGTAATTAATGTATTGATTGGATCTTCTGATGTTTAAGCAAGATTGACAATCTTGAGGTAAAGAGATACAGATGTTGCCTAGTGAAGGCCCAACTTTCTAAATATTGATCACATTGAGGAAGCTCCACAGTGGACCAATAAAAAATAATCAAAGTGTCACTCTCTTTCTTGAGATATGAGACAATCTAATACATTTTGGATCCACTCTTTCATTAAGAAATATAATATACTCAAAAATATAAAATATTTCACGTGTCTTTTCACGATGGGGCCCACCTTCTTAAAATCTGAATTATTAATAAAAAAATTGCGTCTCTCATACATAGGATATGGAAAAAAATCTCACTCTAATATCTTTTTGGTCCACGTAATAGTGTCATATACAGCAAATGCAACAAAAAAGAAAAGAAAAAGATTCTATGGAATCTATAAAACTGCAATCTAACATATTTTATGCACACCATAATTATCATGAATGAAATAGTACAGAAAAAAAAAATGCATGTGTTTTATACATGATCATTCTGATGGTTCAACATTTACTTTGATTTGAGACGTCAACATTTTTTTTATATTTTGATTTGAGATGGGATTAGCATTAGTTTGATCATCATTAAATATATTCAAGGTGGAATCAGGAGAAAGTGTTTTAAAATCCATACAGATTATTATCTCATTTAGGCCATTCAATCTAAGGGTGTGGGTGATGGTTAGATAGATGGATGGACCATGATCCAATCGCCCCTCGCTTCCCTATATATAATTTTCTGCTTTGGAGACAGTTTCAGCTGTTATTCACAGAAATGAATGGAGAATTCTGGACTACCTGCCAGTTGAGTTAAATATTCAGCAATATTTCCAAACTACCAGCATTATGGCTCTTTCTGTAGTACCTTCTGTTTCATTGGATGGGTGGTTTCTATGGGTGACGGACCTAGGACTTTTCGTTTGAGGGGCATCAACCCAAATAAGCAATTGGGTCTTGGAAACAAACCAAGGATTTTTATGTGGGTTTTGGGAGGTGGACACAAAATATTTTTGTGATTTTTAAAGCTGTGCTAGAATTTTCATTATAATTTTAAAAGTGGACGCAAGTTCATCAGGTGCGACCGTCCCCGCATGGATGCACTTAGCTCCACCCCTGATTCCGATCTTGTAACCTCTATCTTTCATAAAGTTGACATCTTCTGCACTCCTGTGCTACGGCGCCCCTCACTTTGTCTTGAATTGCTTCGTCAACCTTTAATTAGCAACTCTTAGTTTGCGTCTTCTGCATTGGAAGACTCTGACTGAGCTATGAGAGTAAGTGGTGATAACCTGGATTGAATCGGCCTATCATTAAAGTATTTGGGTCCATCACATTAAAGACTCCTCTCATATGTTATTTATTTAAAATTTTGGTTCTTATCAAGGTCAGTCGAGTCCAAATAGTTGTGACAAGACTTTGATGATGATGAGTGTAGTTTTGATAAGTCGTGTCCGGCTTTGACTGTAACTGCTATAACCGGACCCTTTTGCAGCCATATATATAATATAAACTATGGATCATAGTCATCGATTGAGCCTGGCGGGTTAGGCAAAATATCATCCCTATCCCATTATATAATAATAGCCTCCATTTAATATTCTTTGAAAGATACAATATTGTTTTGATTTTTCAATTAAATATTTAATGATAGCCTCAAATTGAGCCTTCTGCAAGAGGTTTCTACTGTGAATGGGTTAGGCCGTTCAAAGTTGGGCCCCCGTAGGGTTGTAAATGGGTCAGTTCCGGTTCGGGTCCATGTTGGACCCGGAACAGGAACCATTAAAGAGAAGGTAGAACCCAATCCGGACCCGGAACCGTTTCGGAACCGGTTTCTTGGCTTCGGAACCAGAACCAGAAACATATATGGGATGTGTCTGGATCCGGATTCGGGTTTAGATAGAGAATGATATTAAAAAAATATGATTTTAGGAGAGATTTTCGAAAATTGAGGTAATATGTCGGGTCTCGGGTCCACAGGTCCGAACTAAGGTGGAACCAGACCCGAACCCATTTACTTATCAGGGCCTAAATAAGGACCCAGACCTGGTTTTTAACGGGTCAAAACCTCTAAGTAATCGAAGAATCAGGTATTCATTTACATCCCTAGGGCCTAGCAAGCCTTGCAGAGGCGGACTGTAAGAACAATATGCTCTCTGGTCCTAGTTGAAAATTTATGGCCAGCAGAGCTCAAATGAACCCATAGCGGCCAAAGTCAGGCCCATGCATGCAGAAAAATATTGAACTGGTTTAAGTTGAATATGTTGAGCCCGCACTAGCGTTCTAGTTGGGCCTTTGCGCCACCAAAACATAGGCTGAGGTTACTTTTCATGACCAAATAAGTAGATAGGTATTGGGCCTAGTTCACGCTCTCTGAGCCCATGTATGGCTACTTTTTCATGAACCCAGAGTACCTCTAAGGAATCCATGGATTATAAGAAATTGGAGTACCACCGTCTAGTGGCGTTCATGGGCCAGGCTAAGGTACATCCCGGCCCAGGTCCGGCACGGGCCAGAAAAGTTAGGCCAAGCCAACCCATTTAATCAATTGGACCAGGCCGAACCGGGGTTTTTCTTTTTTTATCACTTTGTGGGTATTTGAGCTCCAATTAAGTTAAATTACAGGCATTTCTTACACGGGCCGAGCTATGGGCTTTCTAACACTTAAGCGGGTTAGGCCCGGATTGGGCTGGCCCGGCCCATGAACACTCCTACCACCATTGTGTCATTGCTTTTGTCAACGGGTCCATCTTTTCATTCCATTTTCTTGGAATATCAGATGGGTGCCGTCATTAATTTTCACGGGCCGGGCCGGCACGGCACGGCACGGCACGGCACAACACTTCTAAGATACAGAATGGCCGAGCGGCACAGCAAGGCACGGCACGACACTGCCTAGATACGGAATGGCCGAGCTCCAGACAGCCGTGCCATGCATACAAGGTTCCAAACCAACTAAGCAAACCCTTGTTATATCCACTTCTCATTCACTAAGCATAAAATAAACATCACGGACCTGCATGCGTAGGTCCAGCTAAGATAATCAGATCATCATTATTCTTGTTTTATGCTACATCCACACAGGCCCATGAATTAAGGGCTCCTCTCCATTGAATAGACAAAACAACAAGACAGTCAACACAACAACTAGATACAAAAATCAGGGAAATCCGAACTTCCTCGTCCGAGTCTCCACATCCAAACTAACAACAACAAGCTAATGTCGCTAACTTTTACACGTATGATCAAAACACACATCTCCCTCCATCAGATAAATGGGAACCACCTTTCCAACAACACTATAAAACGACCCCAACCCCATCTGAGAATCAACAAGAAAGCTAGGAAAAGAAGAAGAACAACAAGCTATGGGTGCCTCTACTTTCTTGGCCACTACTCTCTCTGTCTCTCTTCTTCTCATCTCCTTCAACATTCCTACTTCTTCTGCTGTCGATCTCTCTGAAATTGAATTAGGCAGAACCTTCCCATTTGTAGAAGCTCGAGATAGGATGTCGGTGTCGGAATACGATATGGATCTGCTTGAGTTTCCATTGAACTTGGAGTTCTTGCAAGCTGAGTTCTTCCTTTGGGGGTCTTTGGGAAAAGGTTTGGATCATGTTGCATCCGACCTTACCATGGGTGGGCCGGCTCCCGTTGGCGCGAGAAAGGCGAGCCTTGATGCGTTCACTGCGGATATCATCACGCAGTTCGCGTATCAGGAAGTTAGCCACATTAGGTGAATTCTCCATGCCAGTGTCTGGTGCTGTTCTCACTTTCAACAACTGATTGATAGGCTTGAAACTGTGGCATAAACTCAGTTTTTGCATGGTTCGTTCTTACAAATAAGGGAGGCATATTTATGGACGAATCCACCCCTAAGTTTATATGAGTTAGTCGTTGAACCCGTTGGAATGAATGGTTTTGAACTTTTATATGAGTTGGGCTTCAATTCTGGGATCACATCTCAAGAAGTTAATACCAGTAAGGGTTTAAGGACCTCATCTTGGTCCAATACCCCACTGATTTGCCACCACTAAATTGCATTTTGGGATAGAAAGAGTTGCTTATTATGTTCAAATTAAGGCAGTTTCTTTTAAATTTCCTGTATTGATTATGCTTGTATTTTATTTGGATGGTTGTGAAATGTGATTAAACAGGGCATTGAAGGAGCATGTTGAGGGATTTCCAAGGCCATTAATGGATCTGAGCCCAAGTTGCTTTTCTAACTTGATGGATAAGGCATTTGGACACAGCTTGTCACCATCCTTCAATCCATACGCCAATAGCATCAACTTCCTTCTTGCCTCCTACCTTCTCCCTTACGTTGCACTCACAGGATATGAAGGCCTCAATCCTCACCTCCACAGTCCTGTTTCTAGGAGGGTAAGAGTCCATGCATCCTCTCTCTCTCTCTCTCTCTCTCTCTCTCTCTCTCTCTCTCTCCATTTTTCTGCTTAATGTTCCTTGATAATTTGAGAAAAAATTGCGGATAGAAAACTGGTTGGGCCCAAACGGGTCAGGTTGAGATGGGGCAAGATGATCCCACCCTCTTTAAGTCTAAACTCATTAAGCAAAATCCCATGTAAGAAGGCATCATAGTAATCATTTCACCTATTAATTTTGATTATGTAACCAATATCTGATCTCTACACCAAGAATTGAAAAACAGTCAATGAATCTGCAATTGGTATTTTGAGATGATGTACATAAACAAGTTGTTGTCAATTTTGAGTCTCTAAACTTTGATTTTGGATGAACTTGTAGCTTTGTGGTGGCCTTCTTGGGGTGCAATCTGCTCAAGATGCTGTCATCAGAGCATTGCTCTATGAGCACGCATCGACCAAGGTCGAACCATATGGAGTCACAGTGGCAGAATTCACAAGCCGAATTTCAGCTCTGAGGAATGAGTTGGGGCGCACTGGCAATAAAGATGAAGGCATCATTGCTCCATCTTCGGCCACCAATGAAGAAGGGAAGCATCATCTTGGAAATTTGCTTGCAGAGAATAGTCACTCCATCTGTTACCAGAGGGCGCCAAGGGAGATACTGAGGATCTTGTATGGCAAGGGCACTGCTGGTGTTGCTGGTGGTTTCTTTCCCAATGGTGCCAATGGCCGGATCGCTAGATCTTATTTACACAATTCTGGTTTTTAAGAAGGTGGTAAGCAATTTAGGATGGAATTTTGTTAGTATCGGGAAGTTTTTGAGTGATTTCTAGAGTTGAAATCTGAGTGGTAATAAATATTTCTAATGTAATAAGGTGAAATGTGAAGTCAAAATTGGTTGATTGATTTCATTGTTGAGGACATTGTCTACATTGATGATGAATATGAACTTTGAGCTTAGTCACCCAACTCCTACTTAACGACTCAACTGTCTCGTATAAGATGGATGATCTGATTCACGGAAAGATGAAGCCCATGTATATAAAATGCAATTGGCCCTTCAGAACTATTTTAGTTCGTCGAGACCATGCACATTGTCGCGCCTTTGCTGATGAGCACGGGGATTATGTTTGATATTAGGGGTCAGTTAAAAATTTTGTTGAATAACCATATAATGTGACTCTAAATCGTGTCTCACAAGATCGAAGTCCGCAGTGAAGTATGAACATCTCCTCGGTCAACTAACGTACAAGTGGAAGCTTCATATAAATCCAGATGGTACAAATAACATTTTGGAGTAAACACATTCTTCATGCACATTGTTTGCAGCAATTGTGCAGAAGGTTCGGGTTTGATACCGATCAATGGTCTGGAATTCTTCCAAAGGGACAAGATTCATATTTAAATCAAAATCTAACAAGGGCCCTTTATATGATCTATTGAACCCAAATCAAACATCAAGAGGAAAGCAAAGTTATGGACTTATATGAAACTATATATCAAACTATGTTTATAAAGTTGGGATAAATCCAGGTATGCCCCAGCCCAGCTCGACGCTGCCCTTGGACACCCTTATCAGCTAGAGATGGCCCACCAGAGCTGATAATTGGGCCTGCTAGACAACATGGGCCTACCTTCAATCTCTATTAGCTTTCATATATCATTTTGATTAGATGATCAAAATTATATGAGAAGATAGGATGATGGATAGTACATGACAGGGATTGGATCACTCTGACCCTTGATTTTGGGGCCCAAAAGCATTAGCAGTTTCTTAAATTACATTTTTCTGTTAGAAAGAGAATTATATTAAAAAAGAAAAAGGAGACAAAAACAAGGTGGGGTATCCTCCCTATCAAGTCGGGAAGAGCCCATTACAAAGCAAACAATCATTATAAATTTGCCCCTACTTAGCTGCCCTATGCGCAACACCATTCAAAGTCCTAGGAATGCAGTCAAAATGAGCATTCTCAAAAGAGCCCGACGGTGCCAAAATATCTAAAATAAAAGTACTAATTGAGTCATCTTCCACTCTATTAATGGCGTCAATGACTTGGAGTGCATCTGAGAGAACATGAATCCTCGAGATTTCAAGACTTTTGGCCCTCCTTAGCCCAAAGTGAACCACCCCTGTTTCAACTTCCTTGGAGTTGAGCATCCTTGGGCCCTTGAACGCACAAGTATCCATGAGATTGCCCTTAAAAGTCATAGCGTAGCCAAAAGATGTGTTTCCATCTTCTTTAGAAAAAGTGGCGTCCGTGAAAATTCGTAACTCATCGTTACTTGCCACATGTTGAGAACGAGGTTTGATACCACATACTTTCTAATTGCCAATGTCGCTTTGAGCCAATGGATGGGGCATCATTTCTTCTTCTCGTAAAATGATTTGAAATGGATTTAGGGATGCTCCCTTGAAAAAGATCTCATTTGTAGCTTTCCACATGGCCCACCAAACCGCCAATATCCATGTTTTCAACCTATGCTCATGGCCAAGGGATGTCAGAACTTTCTGGTCATCACAATCCTTCTACCAATCGGAGATACTGTTTTCCTTGATAGTGGTTGTTCGAAGACCAAGAGGTGGTGAGAACCAAACCGCCATTGCAAAGTTGCAATGGAATAAAGTGTGTTCCTTCTAATAAGGAGAAGAGGAAACCAAAAGGAGAGAATGTTCATGTCTTGGGCCTGAAAAAGCATGAGTTGGGATTTAAGATATAAATTAGTAGTTTTGATGCTTATTATTAATATGAGGATATTAAATGATTCTGTTCAAGAATCGAGGTCCACAAAAGTGCATGAAATTAGATATATAAGTTGGACTTCTTGATATTTTTCACGAATTTTAAAATATCTATGAAGATTTAAGATATGAAGCTATACTTCTTGAGCTAATATTTAGTTTAATTAAAAAAGATGAATTGTTTGGATCATGAATTTTGGAGCCACAGGACTTTAAAAAATTAAAGGTGGTTGTGGGGTTTTAAACACATGACCCACAAGGACGTGGATACTGATTCTACCATATGCCACTTTTACAAGAGGGAAGTGTGTAGTCATTTACAACGTCTTAAGTGTGTAAATGAGAAGTTAAAAATAGCCTTATTTACACACAATTCCACACTTAAATTATGCATCACATGACGAAATGAGCGCGAATAAATGTGATGATGCTTAATGGTTATGCATCATGTGCATCACTTAATTATTTAAATAATTATAAACAAATGACCCATAAATATCTTGATACTTAACAATAATATGAGAATATTAAACAGTTTGGATCATAAATTGGAGGCCACAAAAATGCAAAAAATCAGACTATAGTTCGCAAAAAATTGGATCCGGTTGTTGAGACGGGTCAGGAATTGCCACTCCTATCAAGGGAATTGTGCCAATCAACACTGGTTAGGGGAAATCAGGATGAAGTTGAACTAGTCCATTTGAAGCACAATTTGGATAAGTGTTGGAAATGAAAATATTCATGCACATCTATTCCTTACCATGTGCTTATTTTGGTGAGGGACAACATATTAGGGCCGGCATTATGATTAATCGATCCGTACCATCTACACATATGAAATTGAACCTATTGATATTAAGATTTGAATATTGAGATGTTATTATGTATCCTAATTAACTGAAAGAGTTTTTAGGGTAAAGAAATCCAGTGCTTTCCTATCCACTCTCTATCTCTAACATAAGACCTTAGAAGCTGAAGGCCTCTAATCATTTAAAATATCATTCTTCCAAGGCGTAGAGTCCTTGTATTCAATTGTTTAGGTACTTTCTACTTTATGCATGAGATAGGAAAATGAGGTGTTTCGAACATATGCAAATGTAATATATGTGAAACATATTATCATATTGTCAAAATTAGTGGCACAGCCACGTATAGTTCCTCCTCGATTTCTTGATTTCCTGTAATATAGAAAAGAAGATCTTATGAGATGTCATGCCTTTCTTGATTTTATCCTCTTTGCCCCTTCTCAACTTTGATTTTTCCTTCTTATTTGCCCCTCAACAATCCCACCTTAAAGAATAGGATTTTCAAAATACATGAAGGCAATTAAAGTTATCGAACTACCATTTCCATTTGAATTATATGATTCATTTTAATTGTTTATCGCCCTTTTTCTCTACGATTTACTTCTTAGGAGTGGAACCTACAAATTACAATGCGGCAACTTGATAAAAATCTGAAGTGCTTACATGGATTTCTCGCCATATTAAAGGATTTTCTCAAATTTAATTAATACAATCTTATATATTATAAAATACTATATTTAATTATATTAATGTCATCAGTACATTTATTTATAAAGGTTTGATAATTAAAAAGTAAATTGCATCCAAATGAGCTTTCACCAGGATTGTGTTTCCAGGTCGATTGAATCAACATTTCCCTCTTTGTGATAGCTGAGAAGTGTTCTAAATACTTTTCGACAAGGAGGGCAAAGGATTGAATTGAATACATAGGGAGAGTGAAGTACCATTCCATGGCTTGATCAGTAAAGGCTCCTTGGGAATAGTCTGATCATAAGACTATCAGGATGAGCCACTTCACCATATTAGGCGGATGAGCATAAAAGGATTTCACATGCGTAAGGGGATCCCCCTTTTTGCTATGTAGGTTCAACTACCTTTTGATGTGGGCTTCTCATTCCTTCCAAATATAAGGATCAAACTCATATATTATGATGTTTAAGAAAATGATTTAATTTCATTTTTTCTGTAATTATGATATCGTGTTGGCCGGGCCCAAATATAAGAAACATTCATAAAGAGTGTTGAAGGGGGGACTTCACACTCCATCTCAAGTTTGTCTAGGTGGAATCACAACAAAAAAGTCCTATTTTTTTTTTTTTTTATAAATTAAATCGGGCTGGGCTAGGGTTTACTCATTTTTAGACGGGCCGGGCTTGTGCCGGGCTTGGAAATATGTTTTAGAAGTCAGGACGGGCCTAGATATGCCTTAGCTCAAAACAGCTCGGCCCATGAACACCCCTACGTATATTTGCTAAAATCATGCAATTTGCAAAATTTCTCCAGTCTTCTAGGCCCATTACTGAATGTTGTTAGATGTGGGCTATACAAGTTCATCATTTTTATTAGCATTGGGGTTAGTAAAATAACCATTTTATGAGGTACATTTCATTAAACACATGATCTTAAATCTTTGACATTTTATTAGTGTTGGGACTTTTTAAACTTTTTCAAAAATTTATAAATATCTATGATTATTCAAGATATAAAACTAAAGTTTTTGAAAGATGAACAATTCGGATCTTGAATTTGAGAGTCATAGAACTTGAGAAGACATAAATAGGGGTTGTACGACCTCTTTTGCAAGAGGAAATTCTATAATCATTTACCACTTTAGACAATTTTCACACCACAATTATGTCTCACGTGCTTAAATTAGTGCAGACAAATGTGATGATGCATGTCTGTTATGGGTATGTATCATTTAAAAATGTAAATGAGTGCAAACAAATGGCATGTAAATGTCTTGATACTAATCATAAATAAAAGAACATTGAATGGTTCGGATTATGAAATGGAAGCCACAAAAATGCAGAAAATCAGATCTATAGATTTGGACTTTTTAAATATTTTTTTTTACAAACTTCTTAAAATCTAGGGACATTTACTTCAAAAATCTCATTAAATAGGGTAATTACAACTGAGGACCCTAAATTCTTATAATGTCAGTGAAGGACCTTCAACCCAAAATCCAATATTTCATTCTGTTTTTGCCCTTGGTTAGTTGATGTCAACATAACCCTAAAAAAAAAATTAAAAAAAATGTTTTTCACCTCCAAATCAACAACAACAGTAGAATAGAATAAAGAGAGGAATGAGATCAACACCCTACCCTTTTTTTCTCAATCACAGTGAGAGAGAGATTGCTCGATGTCAACAAAACCTCAAATTCATAGGGTCATTTATGCTGTTAAGTGAGCATTTTTGTTAATGCCAACACAATTTTATGTTGATGTCGACGAATCTTCTATCCACATCAACAAATTCATAAAGTCACTAATTGTAATAACTGAACATTTTTGTTGATGTCAAAGAATGTTTTGTTGATGTCAACAAATATTACTCATGAGAGAGTAGGGAATTGGTTATGTTGACATCAACAAAAAAGGACAAAATCGGAAAAAAAAGTGATGATTTGGGCTGAAGGTTCTTGGCCATCATTATAAAAATTTATGATCCTCAACTGTGGTTACCATATTTAAGGGGATTTTTATGGTAAATGTCCCTAAAATCTATGAAGATCTAAGATATGAAATTAAATATTGGGGTTCATTAGTTGAATAGAAAATCGAATTGTCTAAATTACAAATTTAGGCCCGACAGAAATTAAAAAAACTAAAAAATAGTGGATGGATTTGATTTGTAAACAATACCATAACTAAAAACAATTATCAAAAGAAGACTGCTCTAGTGCTAATGCATGACCAAAAGAATGTGGTGCATCGTTTACCCATGTAAATGAGTGCAAACAAAGTACCTAATAAGATCATCAGATCAATATTGTTCTTGTTTTATGCAACATCTAGTTTTTAGCCCATGCATTATGGGCTCCTCTGCATTGACTAGACAACAACCGCTCACAAAAATCAGGAAAATCCAAACTTCCTCGTCCGAGTCTCCACACCCCCAACGAACAAAAACAAGCAAATTTCGCTGACTCTCACACGTTTGATCAACACCCACATCACTACCTTCTGTTCAGTGAGGCACACCTTCCCAACAACAATATAAAACGACCCCAACCATGTATGAGAAGAATCGTCAAGAAAGCAAGGAAAGCTAAAAAAAAAAAAAGGCTATGGCTGCTTCTACATTCTTCACTACTCTCTGTGTCTCTCTTCTTCTCATCTCCTTCAACATTCCTACTTCTTCTTCTGTTTCCGATCTCTGGGAGATTGAATCAGAAAGTTCATTCCCATTGATAGCACCTCGAAATGGGAAGTCCATATCAGAATACGATATGAATCTGCTTGAGTTTCCATTGAACTTGGAGTTCTTACAAGCTGAGTTCTTCCTTTGGGGTTCTTTGGGACAAGGTCTGGACCAAGTTGCATCCGACCTAGCCATGGGTGGGCCGGCTCCCGTTGGTGCGACAAAGGCGAACCTTGACGCCCTCACTGCTGATATCATCACGCAGTTCGCATATCAGGAAGTTGGCCACATTAGGTGAGTTTTGCATGACATTGATTGGTGCATGCTCATGTTGAATTGAGTGACCCCTTCTCAATAAGTTAGAACGGGTTGGACTGGGTGAGATGACAGATTGCTGGAATTTGACCCATTTAATTCATGTGTGGGGTATGGGATGGGCTTTAAGGACCCTATCTTGATCCAGCCTATTTAAACCAGACCCAACCCGTCTGCCACACCTAAATTTTGCATTTTAGGACAGAGTTGTTTCTTTTAAGTTTCCTGTATTGATTATGCTTGTATTTTATTTGGATGGTTGTGATTGCATAGGGCATTGAAGAAGCAGGTTGAGGGATTTCCAAGGCCATTGATGGATCTGAGCCCAAGTTGCTTTTCTAACTTGATGGATGAGGCATTTGGACACAGCTTGTCACCATCCTTCAATCCTTATGCCAATAGCATCAACTTCCTTCTTGCCTCCTACCTTCTTCCTTACGTTGCACTCACTGGTTATGAAGGCCTCAATCCTCACCTCCAAAGCCCTATTTCCAGGAGGGTAATAGTCTCTCTCTCTCTCAGCATTTTTGTGTTTAATGTTCTTCTATAATATTTGAAGAGGAAATTACAAATAGAAAACTGGTGTCATTAGGCTGAGATGGGGCGGGATGATCCAACCCTCTTAACCTCTTAACCCATTTTGGAAAATCCCATGTAAGAAAACAGCAAAGTAACCATGTCAGCTGTTTATTTGGATTATGTAACCAACATTTGATGTCTCTCTCAAGATGTCAAGCAATACACCCAAAATCCCAAGGCATTAAATGTGCGGCAGACTAACTACTTAATACCCCCTCGCCCCCTCGCGGTGTCTTGAAGCGCACACCCGGAGCCTTATACTGTGCTGTGCGGATTCGAATCCGGGACATGTGAGGCTCTGACACCATCTCAAGTTGTTAGTTAATGCATACAAAATGCCTTTGGTGTTAAATTAAGGTGCAGCAAACTAACTATTTAACACTATTCAAAAATTGAAAGAAACTCTCAATGATTCTGCAATTGATATTTTAAGATCATAGGCAAAAACAAGTTGTCAATTGTCAATTGTGAATCTCTAAACTTTAATTTTGGATGAACTTGTATAGCTTTGTGCTGGTCTTCTTGGGGTGCAATCTGCTCAGGATGCCGTCATCAGAGCATTGCTCTACCAGCATGCATCGACGAAGGTCGAACCATATGGAGTCACAGTAGCAGAATTCACAAGCCGAATTTCGGCGCTGAGGAATGAGTTGGGGCGCACAGGCAATAAAGATGAAGGCCTTATTGCTCCTTCTTCGGCCAGCAGTGTAGAAGGACACCATCATCATGGAAATTTACTTGCAGAGAATAGCAACGCCATCTGTTACAAGAGGGCACCAAGGGAGATATTGAGGATCCTGTATGGCAAGGGCACTGCTGCCGTTCCTGGCGGTTTCTTTCCCAATGGTGCCAATGGTCAAATTGCCAAATCTTATTTACACAATTCTGATTTCTAAGAAGGTGGTAAGCTAAGCATATTAGGATGGAGTATTGTTAGGATCGGGAAGTTTTTGAGTTGAAATCTGAGCTCTCATAAATTTTTCTTATGTAATAAGGTGAAATGTGAAATCAAAGTTGGCAGATTCATTTCATTTTTTGAGAACATTGTCTCCATTGATTAAGAATATGCACTTCGAGCTAAGTCACACTATTCCAATTTTCAACTCTCTGGTATAAGACGCTGATCTGATTCATAGAAAGAACAAGCCCATGAGTATAAAATGTTGTTGGCCCTTCAAAACAATTTTCATTCTCTGAGACCGTGCACATTGTTTACAGTAATGATGCAGAAGATTTTTGTTTGGTACCGATCAATGGTCTGAAATGCTTTCTAAGGGACAAGATCCACCTTTAAATCAAAATCTAAGATGGGCCCTTTATATGATCTATTGAACCCAAATCAACCATCAAGAGTAAAAGCAGAGTTATGGACCTCTGGAAGGGCCCGGATTAGGGGCTGAATAGCTAGACCCAAAGAAACTTAATTGCTAATCCATGCCATAATTGAGATGTAAGTATACTTGTGCTATAGTGAAGTCCATAATATGCATTGATCAGAAGCGGACTACCTGCACCGAGTACAGAGAGCCGAGCCAACCCACTTTGGACCAGGCCTGGATATATAATTTGGGCCCTTCTAATATTTAAACCAGGCCGGCTTCGACTGTGATAGAAAGACTAAATCCTGGCCCGGGCCAGCCCGGATATAATACATTTGTAATTTAGTGATGATTTGTCCAAACAATTGCTAGAAACCCTGTACAACTGATTGAAAGACCGGTTCGGCCCAGCCCTATTGAAAATGGCCATGCTGAGCTCAACATTTATAGCCCGTGTCAGGCTTATGCCAGATTACTCTCTCTAAATTAATGCTTCCTTGGAATGAAAAATCAATGATGACATTTCTCAATTGCTTTCTCGGAATGAAAAATCAATGATTGTTATAAGATATGGATCTAGGGTGGATGCCCACTTAAGATGAGTTAGGGTTAGATTTAGGGTTTCTATCTTATGAGACCACTTTGCCTATAAATATGCCTCTCTACCTTTGTATTTGATAATAATTAAATGAGATAATAGAAAACTCTTTCTTCTCCCTCTAATCATCTTTCTCTTAGTCTCTCTTTTTTTAACACGTTATCAGCACGAAGCTCTAAGAGAAGGAAAAAAACCCACCCTTCTTATCCAAAGAGGAGAGAAATCCTTCCCTGCACAGATTTTCACAGCGAAATCCTTCCCTGCGCGGATCTTCGTCACGAAATCCTTCCCAGCGCAGATTTCTATCGCAGATTTCCTGCGCAGATTCCTTCCCAGCACGGATTTTCATCTTGGATTCCCTGTGCGGATTCCTTCCTAGAGTAGATTTCCATCGCGGAATCCTTCCCAGTGCGGATTTCAGAAAAAGGAACCAGAAGTTCTAAAAACTGAACCTAAAGTTCACCAATCTATGGACTAGCAGTCCTAGAAGTTGGAATAATGATATGAACCTGCAAATTCATATCCATAAAATTATATGGCCATGAAATTAAATATAATCATTTGACAAAACCTGAAGTTCTACTTCAAACCTGAAGATTTGACGGAACCAGAAGTTCTGATAATTTGATAGAACCTGAAGTTTTACTTCAAACCTGAAGATTTGAAAGAACCAGAAGTTCTGATAATTTGATAGAACCTGAAGTTCTACTTCAAACTTGAAGATTTGACAGAACCTGAAGTTCTACTTCAAACCTGAAGATTTGATAGAACCAGAAGTTCTGATAATTTGATAGAACCTGAAGTTCTACTTCAAACCTGAAGATTTGACAGAACCTGAAGTTCTACTTCAAACCTGAAGATTTGACAGAACCAGAAGTTCTAATAATTTGATAGAACCTGAAGTTCTATTTCAAACCTGAAGATTTGACAAAACCAGAAGTTCTGATAATTTGATAGAACCTGAAGTTCTACTTCAAACCTGAAGATTTGACAGAACCTGAAGTTCTACTTCAAACCTGAAGATTTGACAGAACCAGAAGTTCTAATAATTTGATAGAACCTGAAGTTTTACTTCAAACCTGAAGATTTGACAGAACCATAAGTTCTGATAATATAACAGAACCTGAAGTTCTATTTCAAACCTGAAGATTTGACAGAACCTACAGTTCTAATTTCATGTATTATGAACCTGAAGTTCTTAATCAAGCCTGAAGTCTTGACAGAACCAGCAGTTCTGATTCTCAAAGTTGAGAACTTGATGTTCTAACTTTTTATTTGCCAATTTATTTTGTCTTGTTTGAATTCCTTCCTAAATTAATTCTGATGTTAAGGTTTCATTTTTTTTTTCTTTCTCTTTTACTTTATTGATTATCTGCACACGGTTAACTTAATATATATTTTCTATTACAGTTCTTGCATGATGTCAAATTTGGCTAAAATTGACTTTAAGGTACTTAACATAAATGGGGACAACTATTTATCATGGCGATTGGATGCTAAAATCCACCTACAATCCAAAAAGCTAGGAGAGACCATAAAGGAAGGTAACAAGATGTCCCCAGAGGAAAGAGCATTAGCCCTCATCTTCCTGCGCCATCACATACATGACGACCTCAAAAATGAATACCTTACCGAGGAAGACCCAACAGGCCTATGGAAATCCCTGAAGGATAGATATGATCACCAGAAGATGGTCATACTACCAGCTGCCCAGAATGAATGGTTAAACTTGAGATTACAAGATTATAAAACAGTATCTGAATACAATTCTGCCCTATTCAATATTGTTTCCAGATTAAGATTATGTGGTGAAAAGGTTTCGGAGGAGCAGATGTTGGAGAAGACGTTATCTACATTTCATGCCTCGAATGTGCTCCTGCAGCAGCAGTATCGAGAACGACGCTTCTCCAAATATTCAGAACTCATCTCCTGTCTCCTAGTCGCTGAACAGAATAGCATAGTATTGATGAAAAATCATAACTCCAGACCTACTGGATCTTTAGCAGTTCCTGAAGCAAATGCCAGTTGTAGCTCAAACAGAGGCAGAGGAAGGGGGAATGACAGACATAACTCCTCCAGACGAGGTGGTTTTAAAGGTCCCCCTCCAAAATTCAAAAATCACCAGAAGTGGCCTGCCCCTCAACATAAGAACAACCAGAATCCACCAGCTAAACCTACCCACCGCCCTGATGACACGTGCCATAGATGTGGAAGAAGTGGGCATTGGTCACGCACTTGCCGTGCACCAAAGGAAGTGGCGGAACAATACAAAGCATACAAGGCCTCTGTTCATTTAGCGGAGACAAATGATTCGGAAGGCTGGAATTGGAATACAATGACACCAGAGAGGCCTCCAATTGATATTACAAACTTAGAGGCTCGAGACTTCTTTAAGGATGAGGACAACCAACCTCTGGATAATGAGGCATTTAACACTCACTTGGCAGCACCCCTTGGCATGGTCTAGAAGACCAATAATTCTTTGAACTTTCACAAACTTGATTTTTTTTTTAGTTAATTTGAAATGCATTTTCTTAGACTTTTCCTTTATGATGGGGATCTTTATTTTTCATTAATGTCTTAATTTATGGTGAATGTTTTAATTATTTCAGTTTTATCATGTGATTAAAATAGTTATATTGATTTATTATTTAAGGTATGAATCATGGAACTAAGGACAATCTATTTTTAGTAGATAGTTCCATAACAGACACCATTATGAAAAATCAGAAATTTTTCTCAGAATTGCTATTCCACGAAAGGTATCCACCATAGTTGGACCTGTACAACTATTTAAATGCTCTGGAAGAGCCCATACGATGAGACAATATTCCCGCCGTTAGGGGGAGATAAGATAGTTCCTAAAAAACGTACTGTTCTCGTAAAACAATCTGTTCCTGAAGAACGGCGAGAACTAACATGGAATATTTTCAGTTTGTCTCATCTAGATACATGTACTTCACAATGTGAAAATGAAGTACGTAAGAAGCGTGGCAGCCCTATAGGTTTAAAGGACTCAGCTCCATGGAAAAGGAGAAATGACCAATCATCATCGTGTCCTCTCGAAGAGACACGTAACCCTCCTGAAGAGGCTCCTCCCGAAGAGGCACGAAACGCTCTTGAAGAGGTTCCTCCTGAAGAGGCACATAACGCTCTTGAAGAGGTTATTGTAAAATCCGTTCTTTCTAGAATAATAGAAGTCCCTGATGAGACTTTGAAAGCCCTTGAAGAGGCACCGGTACCGGATAATGAAGAGATCTCTATACTTTACAATTATTCAAGAGAGAGATGGAATAGAAATGATGATGATGATTGGGACACGGAACCACATTCTGTAAATCCCAGAAGGATTTTCTTTGCCTGAAGTAAAGCCAATGAGTATGTACTCAATCCAATTAAGGCACTTCATTAATTTAGGTATATTTTATTCTTATGATTGTAGATATTTCAGTTTTGTAAGATATGAAGATTCAAGTTCTCTCTCTGATCCTCATAAGGGTCTATCACATATAGGTTATGTGTTTCTTAATGATAATGCCGTCATTTCTTGGTGTTCTACTAAATAGACTTTGATAGCTACTTCCTTCAACAATGCTGAGATTTTGGCTCTTTATAAAGCCAGTAAGGAATATGTATGGCTAAGATCTTTGATTCAGCATGTTCGTAGTTCTTGTCAATTACCTTCTATTGCAGGTATCCCGAATATTATCTATGAAGATAATGAAGCATGCATAAGGCATATTCGAGAAGGCTTCATTAAACGAGACAAGACTAGGCATATAGCACCAAAGTTCTTCTTCACTCCTGAACTTCAGAAGAACAATGAAATTGAAGTCAAGCAAGTTCGTTCGAGTACCAATCTGCCTGACCTGTTTACCAAATCTTTACCAAAAATCAGTACTCCAGAAGTTTGTATATAAGATTGGCACGCTTAAAGTTCATCATCAAACTATGTGAATGGTTGCTATAATCAGGGGGAGTGGTTTATTAGGGAGCATCTTGAAGTATGCTACCCATGGACATTTGTGCGCTGTACTCTTTTTCCTTCTCTAGGTTTTGTCCCACTGGGTTTTCCTAGTTAAGGTTTTAACGAGGCAGCATTATGCACGTCCAAAACCAGTTCAATGATCTTGAAGAATGTTGTACTCTTTTTCCCTTCGCTTTGGTTTTTCCCACTGGGTTTTCCTTAGCAAGGTTTTTAATGAGGCAACTGTCATTGAATGGTGGTCATCCAAGGGGGAGTGTTATAAGATATGGATCTAGGGTGGATGCCCACTTAAGATGAGTTAAGGTTAGATTTAGGGTTTCTATCTTATGAGACCACTTTGCCTATAAATAGGCCTCTCTACCTTTGTATTTGATAATAATTAAATGAGATAATAGAAAACTCTTTCTTCTCCCTCTAATCATCTTTCTCTTAGTCTCTCTTTTTCTAACAATGATGACATTTTTTATAGAAGGCGCTCGGGGATTGGACTAAACAATATTTTTCTGTTTCATTGAAACTGGGGATCCGAACTCGATTTTGATATATTATATACAAGTTTAGAATATAATTTATTTAGAAAAAAAGGAGGTGTTTGGATAATTTAGAAAGTTTCTTACAATACCTAACTTTCTTCCAAAAACCTTGATATAAGAATATTATTCAAGGATAGGTTGTATAAAGTAATATTTTATTAAAAGAAAACTTTCCTAAATATGAATGGAGAGTTTCAGTAAAAGTGATTGAAGAGTTCATGAGAAACCATTAACTATAGTGGCACATTATATAAGTTTTAACATCAATGATTCTTATAGAAGTGTAACCATGGCTCCGACCAATATTATATTGGCCCCACAGTGCCTACAAATTTAATGTGGTTTCTTACAGGACTATATACGTCTCATATGCAATCCATCCTATGGCGCCAATTAAATTCCTATTTATAAGTTGCAATGGGGTACATGGAAAGATCTCTTGATGGATCGAGGTTAACAAAAAAAAAAAAAAAAAGAAGTAGAAAGGCCCTGTCAAATCATCCTAGCCCTTGATTTAATAGCCATAAAATTTAGTGGTATTTTAACCATTAGCTTCTTTGCGATCACTACAATAGTAGACAAAGGTTTGATGGGGAAGAATTTGGGCATTGTGCCAAGTCATGGGGGGATGAGAGTGTGAAATGGCATGCACTAATCAAAGGTGGGCCCTACGCACTAATCAAAGGTGGGTCGTACAAAGCTGGACTGCATATAATATTGCTTGTAGGAGTACATATCTCTCCTCTTTCATGGAAATGAATGCCCATAATCCCAATTATTGTAAAATAGAAGGACCTTCCACATCTCCACATTGGGACATATACTCAATTTTAGTTCAATAGGAGTGGGCCCCACCTTCCAATCGAGGACATGACAAAAATGTGTTTAACGCCTGTCAGTATTGATGCCACATCAGCGCCTGGTCACATTTTCAATCATGTGATCAATCTTATAGTGGGGCCTATTCCTATTAAAGTAAAGTCTAATGATATGACATTGGGGGATGGGGTTCATCCTAATTAAGTGGTATATATTATCTCTATGTAGGCTCCAAGCTGGAGTTTACGACATGTATTACATGGTTCTCATGTAATAGCTGCAACAGTGGATGTGGAGTATTCAATTATAAAATTTGGTTCTGCCATTGGGATTCAGGGCCTTATATATAAAAAATACAATGCCGGGCAGCAGCAGATCCAAAAATAATTAGGTCACAGTCAACTACAAATAATCGACATTAACATTATAGTATGGTGCAAAATCCATCCTCCATGCATGGTCAGGCCTACCTTTTCAAAATTTATGTAGGTCATCAGCCCTAACACCCACTATATTCTTTGTATCTAAATTATCAAAGAAAGTTTTAGTGTGCCAATTATTAGATTGATCACTTATGAGGGCTTCTTCTATTTCTATCCCAATAAAAGTAAAGCAAAGCAAATTTATCAAATGTTCCAACTTTAGTCAAATCCAATAGTGGCCTTTTAACATATTTGAATAATAATTTACACGTTGATGACTACATGGGGTGTTAGGGCTTTTGACATGCTATTATCTTTGAAAAGGTGGGACCCACTATGGATTGAAGATGGCCTCTACGCCATGAGCGACACTGCATTGTAGTTCTGCCATCTCGGTGATGAGCCATTCTTGAAGACCCAAATTTCTAGCATTGAAGCTTTATTTATACCACTTGGATCAAACTTCATTCATAAACTTCATATTCGATCACAAAAACCTAATTGAAATTCACACTACTCTAATAATCCAATTTGGCATCTCTCAAAGGATAATATAATTACATTGGTCAATTTAACTGATATAAGAATCAATCAGTCTTAACAGAAAAATGATATTGTGAAGGCAGTAGTTACCCCAAAATGACATTGTGAAGTAGTTACCCCCAAATGACCAATTGCATGGATGCTCGACCCAATACAATCAGGTATAGACCACTCAACTTAACTTGTTTGCTTCCTGGAGTATGGCAAATAGGCAATGGTCCCATGTTTACATGATTATTGTCCCGACTATTCTTGATTTTGCTTGGCGGACAATGTGAGTTCAAATCTAAAACTAGAACTAGTCCATATATATATATATATATATATATATATGAAAGGTACAGCTCCAATTGAGAAATAAGTCCCAATTTGTTCAATTGATTTTGACCACCACAATGTTTGTCAATGACTGTTGGTATCCGGCCATAATGAATGTAAAATGAAACTGCTTCATGATGCCTATTGGTATTTATATATCTATTTAAATTAATTAGGTAGAGCTCACTCTTTTAAGTTATTCATGATCGTAACAATTGTGGGATCCAAATGGCTACGTGATTGCAAATAAAAACTTTTGATCCAGGTGGCCGAATGCAAATCGGAATTGCTCCATGGTACCCGCTGTTAATTATATAGTCATTTAAATTAATGACGTGGGACCCACTCTTTTAACTTATCAAGGACATGATAGTTGTGGGTTTTCTTCCATGATACTTGCTTTTAATTAATTATACTTGCTACATGATATAAGGATTATATATTCAATATCAACCAGTCAGCCAAATCCCCCTTAATCCATATTTCAAATCTCCATTCTCATTTTTGTATTTAACTTCCAAGTTTATAATCAAACAAAAGCATGGACAATTTCACTGAGAATATTGGCTTCTTCACCCACATGCATTAGAATCTCTTACGGCAACAAAGTCCACCATCTCCAATATTTCCTCCCTCCGATGTTTCTCTTCGGGTACTAGCTATTCCAATACAACAATCGTTTATCTCTTTCCTTTTTAATTATATAATTTATATGAAAATAAAGTCCATTGTACTCTTGCCATGTCTTGATTAGAGATTTTACCTCTAACTCTGATTAATCGATTAAAGGAGAAGGCAACTGGCTTTATCTCGGTATGTGAAAAACATGTATAGAATGTCAAATCTACAGAGCATTCAATGTGTTTTTTTTTTTTTTTTTCGGTAAGGCCCCATTTTGGGTTATTCAAATATGTAATTGTGAGAAAAAAAAATAGAACAATTAGGCTTTTCAATAAGGCAATGTAGATTTTGACTCTTCCTTTTTTGGGCTAAGCTTAGTTTCAGTTGAGAGAGCTTAGTTTTCATAGGCTCGAGACTGGTCCAAAAGAAAAAGATAAGTTAGAAACCGAATTCATTGATAATAGAAATAGTTAGAGAAATTATAATGATGGGTAGTCCTTTTGTTTTAGCCGGATGTACTTATCAGTGATTTCTTTATCAATATATTTTCTTCTGTATCTTTTGGATCCTTCAATTTGTTGATTCTATTTTCTCTTTTTTTATTATTATGTTGCCTTTTCTGATCTTATATTGTTTAAGTTAATAATTATCTTAGATTTTTTTATTCAAAATACAGCCCGGGCAGCATAGGCTCAATGTGTTCTTATCAAGTTTCATATTAATTTTTTCTTTTTACCCAATCAATTCTCTTTATTAAATTTATTATAATTTTTAGTTAAGTTTGCCACAAAGTTTATTTGATCTTAGTTTATTTTCCTAACCAATAAAAGGGGATCACAATTTTATGTAAGAATTTATTAATATTTTTACAAGCCCGGGCCTTTGTTGCTAGTGTAAGATTGAATAACACTCTAATTAACCCATTTGGGATTTGTCAGATGTCACCGAATCCTATAAATCCAGCCCAACTATGATCAACCAGGAAGTGTACTACTTGCCATTGAATTTATGTATTGTGTGCTGGACCCATGGTTCAAAGGCATTATTTCAGAATTAAGAAGGGCTGGGACCAAAACTATTACATGAAAACTAATTGATATAACCATGAAAGCTGTTATATCAAGGCTTTTCTTTTATAGCCCATGAATTATGGCCTTCCCTCCATCGACTAGACAAGACAGTCAAGACAACAACTGAGTACAAAAATCAGGGAAATCCGAACCTCCTCGTCCGAGTCTCTATACCCCAACCAACAATAACAAGTTAATTTCGCTGACTTTTACACGTATGATCAAAACACACCTTTCCAAGAACAATATAAAGACCCCAACACATCAGAGAAGTATCAACAAGAGAACAAGCAAAAGAAGAGCAAGAACAAGAAGCTATGGGTGCCTCTACTTTCTTCGCCACTACTCTCTGTGTCTCTCTTCTTCTCATCTCCTCTAGAATTCCTACTTCTTCTGCTGTCGATCTCTCGTTGATTGAATTAGAAAGTTCCTTCCCATTCATACAACCTCGACATGGGAAGTCCATATCAGAATATGACATGAATCTGCTTGAGTTTCCATTGAACTTGGAGTTCTTGCAAGCTGAGTTCTTCCTTTGGGGAGCTTTGGGACAAGGTCTGGATCATGTTGCATCCAACCTAACCATGGGTGGGCCGGCTCCTGTTGGCGCGAGAAAGGCGAACCTTGACGCACTCACCTCTGATATCATCACGCAGTTCGCATATCAGGGAGTTGGCCACATTAGGTGAGTTTAATTTGCAAGCCCTGTCTGGTGCATACTTATTTTCAACAACTACTTAATAGGCTTGGAACCATGGCGTATAAACTCATTTTTTGCATGGTCCATCCTCACAAATAGGGAGGGTGCAAAACTATGGCCGAATCCACCTAACATGAGTTATTTAACCCATTCAATGAATGCATATATGGGTTTGAAGTTTGATATGAGTTGGGCATCAATGCAGTGACCCCATCTCAATAAGTTAGAACAGGTAGGACTGAGTTGATATGACACCTGAGTTCAAAGATTGGTGGAATTTGACCCATTTAATTCATGGATCATATTGATGTGGACTTTAAACCAGACCCAACCCAGTTGTCACCCCTAAATTGCATTTAAGGAACCAAAGAGTTGCTTACGATTGTTGAAATGAGTGTTTCTTTTACAGTTCCTGCATCGATCTTGTTTGTTTGTTATTGGGTTGGTTGTGATTAAACAGGGCATTGAAGGAGCATGTTGAGGGATTTCCAAGGCCGTTGTTGGATCTGAGCCCAAGTTGCTTTTCTAACTTGATGGATAAGGCATTTGGACACAGCTTGTCACCATCCTTCAATCCATATGCCAATAGCGTCAACTTCCTCCTTGCCTCCTACCTTCTTCCTTACGTTGCACTCACAGGATATGAAGGCCTCAATCCTCACCTGCAAAGCCCTCTTTCCAGGAGGGTAATAATCTGTCTCTCTCTCCGGGATTTTGTGTTTAATGTTCCTTTATAATATTTGAATCAAAAATTATAGATAGAAAACTGGTTAGGCATAAACAGGTCAGGTTAAGTTGGGGCAAGATGATTCAACCCTTTTAACCCATTTTGCAAAATCCCATGTAAGAAAACAGCATAGTAACTTTATTTATTTATTTTTTTTTTATGATGAGGAACCCGCGGACCACCTTTGGTTCATCATTGGTGAGACTCACGATACACAACACCACCCACTACCACTGGGTATCGGGTAAGGCCCCAAATGGTTCGAAGACAGGACCAACAATTTAAGTCACGCGGGTAACAAGTTATCAATTGTGAGTCTCTAAACTTTAATTTTGGATGAACTTGTATAGCTTTGTGCTGGCCTTCTGGGGGTGCAATCTGCTCAAGATGCCGTCATCAGAGCATTGCTCTATCAGCATGCATCGTCGAAGGTCGAACCATATGGAGTCACAGTGGCAGAATTCACAAGCCGAATTTCGGCTCTGAGGAATGAGTTGGGGGGCACTGGCAATAAGGATGAAGGCCTTATTGCTCCTTCTTCGGCCAGCAGTGTAGAAGGACACCATCATCATGGAAATTTACTTGCAGAGAATAGTAACGCCATCTGTTACAAGAGGGCGCCAAGGGAGATATTGAGGATCCTGTATGGCAAGGGCACTGCTGCTGTTCCTGGTGGTTTCTTTCCCAATGGTGCCAATGGTCAAATTGCTAAATCATATTTACACAATTCTCGTTTTTAAGAAGGTGGTAAGCATTTTAGGATGGAGTTTTGTTAGCATCTGGAAGTTTTTGAGTATAATGTCTTTTGAGTTGAAATCTGAGATCATAAGTATTTCTTATGTAATAAGGTGAAAATGTCAAAGAAAACTTGGCTTCATTCATTTGAAATTGTTGAGAACAGTGTCTTCTACATTGATGATGAATTTGTACTTTGTGCCAGGTCCCACATGCAATTCCAACCCAACCATGCAACTTGCTTGTACAAGATTGATGATCTTAATATTAGGCCTCATAACTAAATTGGCTCCAATTAGACAATCTTGGTCCAAGCAGATTGGGGAAACTCCACTAATGATTCTGAAGGTAGGGTAAGGAAGTTGGGGTGGACTTGTGAAACCATAGTAAATTAACTTTCTTGCCATTTCAACAGATTAGGGTCACACTACACTGGACTCTGCCCGGACTCATATGAGCACTGCTCCAAACAGGCTTTCTAAGCCCTGGAAAAAAGTCGGACCGGGCCGAAGCTTGTCCGTGTCTGGCCCATTTTCTTTCACAGACATGATATTTGGTCTAAGATCCATTCCGTAGGCCTGAAAGTCAGACTGGAACCCAATCCATTTAGAAAATATAGATACCCTTAGTGCTCAAATGTCATGCCATGCCAGGCCCTTTAAGCAATTATAGGCAGGTACTAGCCCATTTTAACTATCAGGCCAAAAGCAGGGACCAAATCAAACCCAGTCAGGGCATGGCTCTGGTTGTTCTAGCTCCAGGGTCTATACGCTATGGACCTCATCTGGTCCTGAGTACTATAATTAAATTTAAAAAAAAAAAACTCATTATTGTAGGTCTTCTAATTTTTATGTGTTATTTGGTTCATTATTATGAGCCCCTGTTGGGATTGGCTGCGGTTTGAATTGCTCTAAGCTGATGCATTTGCAGCCATATGCTATGGATCATAGTCTTGAAATGGACCTAGGCCAATCAATTGTAACTTATCAAAAAGGCACGAAACTTTCAAACATTTAGTTCCCTAAGGGCATGTTTGATACAGGTGTGAAATGAGGAATTCATAGGTTTTGAGATTCATCACTCTCGTGAATTTAAGGATTAGTCAATGGGGATCTATGTAACTAGTGATTTTAGATTGATGTAGGTACATATCAATACATATAGCTGAGAAAGTTTTGTATCGATCTGAGGATTTTAAAATCCTATGCGGAGGGGTCAGTTCTGAAAATCCTTAAAAATGAAAATTTTCACTAACCTAAATTTTCAAGGATTTACGGTTTTCAAACATGGATTTTCTAAATCAGCAAGGAAAATAGCTGAGTGTTCCCCAAGGATTTGTCTCCCAAATATGACATATATAATAACCAAAATGTGGGACTATCTCTGAGCTAGTAAAGATTTAAAGGCCCAAGATCTCGGCTATCCAGCTGGTGGGGTCCACCCAATGCATGCCTATCACTATGTTTAAGGGAAACGCAAAACATCAGCCCTTAGATTCTATGCCTTTATCTAATAATAGCCACGAAATTTAATGGGCTTTGAACTATACATTGTTTTCATATAAATTGTCAAGGTGAGATGAGTCTTAAATTGGGCTGGTGTCGGGGTTAGTGAGTGTGAAGGAGCAGACTGTTGAAAGGTGGGTGCAAGTGAGCCCCATGGTGGTTGACACAGTCATCATCTTAATCTCCTTAACCACTGAAACCAATGTCCATGGAGAATTTCTCTCTACATTCAGCAAATAACAGAAAGAATACTTTTCTGAAGAATTTGATTACCTGGAACTAACTATAATTGTTTCTTATCATTCTATGCCTTCCAGAGATGTATCCTGAGATTCAACTTGAAAAAACACAAGCCTCTTGAGGACATGGTATATATAATTGTTATGTAACTTGTATAAATTCTTATAAGGAACCAATCAAAACTGAAAATATGTGTTCCTTTTTTTATTTTAATGTATATTGGTTTTATACATTCAATGATCTTCTCAAATTATCTGAAATTCGTAATACAAAAGCGCTCACCAGCCTTGGAAAATAGTGATGCTCACTTCATTTATTGAGCATTCTATTTTACTGGGAGTTCTTTCTGCAAATGCTGGTTGTTTTGAAGTAGGAAGAGCTGCAATATCACTGCTTAGCATGAAAACTACAAAAGACAAGATGGGCCTATCAGTAGCAAATTCTTGCACACATAAGAGCCCTACCTGAATGCATCTTAGAACTTCTGTTGTAGAAGACAAGTCACCTAATATAGGGTCGATAATGGCCGATATGTTGCCATCATTCCATAATCGCCAAACCTGAAACAATCTCATGCTCATTCAATTAGAAAGTGTGACTATTTGAATATTTTTTTGAGATCAATCAAATTGAGCTATTGATTTGTTCAATATTAAACTGTTCTTACATATCCTAATAGGCTTAATGAGCATTCGAGATGATGAAATCTGGTGCTTCACTTTCCGCTCACTATCTCCAATAATAAAACCCCAAAGCTGAAGACATCAGATTTTTCAGAAAACCGTCCTTCCATAGCGTACTCTGGAGACATATAGCCACTGCATTTAATTGTTGAGGACAGAGTTACTATGTAGAGCACAACTGCAAAATCATCTAATCAAATTATTGTACTGAGCTCCCATTAAAGATATTAGTATCAATGAATCTATTCCTAACTTCCCCTTGAAAGGCCTTGAAGTGTCTTGAATTTGAGTAGAAAAGGCAAATGGGATTGTAGGGAAAAACATGAACTCCCATCACATGTTGCGTAGGTACTCAAGAGACAACATGAAATTGATTCATCTTTTGGACAAAGAAACTACTACTTACTTTCATTTTTTGGACAAAGAAACTACTACTTACTATGTTCCAAAAACTCTTCTTGTTCTTGCTATTATTTGATCTCCTCCAAAAATTCTTGCCATGCCAAAGTCTGAAAATCTTTGATTCAGCTGCCGATCGAGCTGAACATTACCCGCCTTTAGGTCCTGATGAATAATTCTCAACCTTGAATCTCAATGAAGATAAAGAATCCCCCGAGCAATTTCTTCAACAATGTGAAAACGTTTTTTCCAATCCAATGTTGCTCCTTGGCTTGGATCTAACAGGTGAAAAATTGTAACAAGGTCAAAGTAACAAGGTGAAAGAACTTTATTAATTAGTTGAATGTTACAAAGTGATAGGAACATTAGAATCAGTTCCAGTTTTAATTCCTCTTGCAAAATCACATGAGATGCTCTATCCCAAGTACTTGGTGAATGACAAAAGACTGATAAGAACAGGGGCAAACCTACGTTTAGGGGCTTGGGGGCTTCGACCCCCACTCAACTTGGAAAAACCTCATGTGGGCCCTAAAGACTGTTTGGCCAGCCCCCACTTAGAGAATCCTCTAGTCCCCATCCCCTTCCGGCCTTCCTAGACTTCGAAACATCTTTCTCCATCTCTCTCCCTCTCAAAAGTCCCCAAAACGACAGAAACTCCCAACTTGTTGTCCGTCTCCGACATCAAGGCAAAAGGAGCTTTGTCTGTCTCAAACACCAACGCAAAAGGAGCTTCATTTCAAAAGGATAAAAGAATGAGAACAGTGAACTTTTGATATGGTGTTAGCTCTTTATCTCATATTAGCTTAATTAACTACTATAAAGTATGTATTAACGTAACCTATTATGAGTTTTTTTGTAATAGCTCCTAAAACTCAGCCAACATATATCGGTTTAGCCAACACTAAAACTCATCGTTCAAGGTATCAGTTTGGAAAAGAAAGATTTATTTTTCAAGTCCCCCTCAAATGAAAATCCTAGGTCCGCCATTGGATAAGAAAGCTCTCGAGTAACCTAATCTTTATTCTTTAAAGTCTTCAATTTATGACTTATATGATAATCTTCCTAGAATAATAAAGAGTAATGGGAATCTTACCAAAAAGAAAAGCATCTAAGCTTTTGTTAGGCATGTACTCAAAAACTAACAACTTTTCTTCTCCTTGGATGCAGCATCCTAGAAGCCTAACAAGATTCCTATGTTGGAGCTTGGAAATTAGCACAACTTCGTTCTTAAACTGTTCTAATCCTTGTCCAGAGCTTTTGGATAGTCTTTTCATAGCTATTTCTTGCCCTGGCAACTTTCCCTATAAACAATCATGAAAATTAGAATACATGCCACTTGGCATGGTAGAACTGGTAAGCATGACTTAGCTACTCTCCCTAGAAGACAGCAACCACTACCACAACTGGCAGCAGTCTCACATCCACAACAGCAACCACTACGACACCTGGTAGTAGGTGCGAACCTACTCTAGTATTCTCAGCAACACTCTCCAAGATACCAAGATATCAGGAACAAATACAACAAGCATCCTTATCTATTCATGTATTCATTAATATATAAATATAATGTCATTGTAGACCGTCTTTTGTATGAAAAATAATCTTGGAAGTTTAAGTTTCTGCATGGTATCGAAAGCCTTATTCACCCCCCCCCCCCCCCCCCGCTTCGATTTGTAACAACTTACCAAATCCCTATCCACCCTTGTTAACCTTGTCACTATCAAACTCACTGGAAGCAACTATCTTTTTTGGAAGAAACAATTTATTCCATTACTCAATGGCTACAACCTCATGGGATATCTTGATGGTTCGACCCCACAACCCCCCTCTACAAATGCACAAGCTCCCCTTCAATGGAAGCAAATAGATCAGCTTCTTATCTCTTGGTTGTTCTCAACAATCACTGAAGATGTCCTCCCAGAAGTTGTTGGATTGTCTACCGCTAAAGAGGTATGAGACTCTAAATCAAACTTTCATTCAACATCGCCGTATGCGTGAAATAGAACTACGCCAGAAAATTTAGTCCTATCTTAAAGGCACCACTTCCGTGTCTAACTACATCAAACAATTCAAGCATCTATGTGATGAACTTGATGAAATTGAGAAACCTTTGAAAGATGACGACAAAGTTTCCTAGATCCTCAAAGGGTTGGATTGTAATTATAATGTAGTTCTTACCAACATCCAAACATGGGAAAACTTCCCTACTTTTTATTAAGAGGTTTTGCCCACGCTTCTTGCACAAGAAACTCTCTTACAATCATATGATGACAACATCCAGATTGACCATCATATGGCCTATTTCACTCAACACGGTAGGCTATCTCAAAGTCGCTGTCGTGGTCGTGGTCGTGGCCGCTCTCGAGGGAGTCGGTATCAAGGTCGTGGACAAGGTCAAGTAACCCACACCGAGTCAAATCGCGGAGGTCTTATTACTGGCTTATCTACATGACAAAGGCCCATGTGTCAGATCTGCGGGCTCCGAGGACACATTGCTCTCAAGTGCTTGTATTGCTTCGATGAAACTTATCAAAAGGAAGATCGACACCACAGCTGATCCACCGCATCAAGCTCTATCGGCAATGTCTATTGAAAATATTTGTGACACATCTTGGATACCAGATACAGGTGCCTCTACCCATGCTTCTAATGAACCCGGTAAACTTTCTAATCTTATACCTTATTCTGGTCATGACAAGTTATTAATGGGGGATGGTACACCTCTATCCATTACTCATACGGGTACTCATCATATTCTTACTCCTTCAAAAACATTGATGTTAAATGATGTTCTTCTTGTTCCATCACTTCAAAAAACTCTGATTTCTGTCAGTCGGTTAACTACTGATAACAACTGCAGCATTGAATTTACACCTTCTTCTTGTGTGATTAAGGACTTGGAAACCAAGACAACTTTGGCAAAAGGGATTCGTGATAGTGGACTTTATTCTCTCTCTCCTCCGCCTCAAGCGCTTGTCGTTACTAGAGAAGAAAAAGATTCCCTATGGCATCAACGTCTAGGACATGCATCACCCAAAGTTTTGAGGATAATATCTAATAAGTCTTCTATTCATTTTTCAATTCCAAAATCTTCTTTCATTTGTGAAGGTTGTGAACTTGGAAAACGAACTCATCTTCCATTTTCTATTTTAAATAAAAGAGCATTATTTCCTTTACATACAATTTATTCTAATGTTTGGGGACCATCTCCAATTGCTTCTGTGACCGGTTATCGTTATTATGTTTTTTTTTCATTGATTCCTTCAGCAAATACACTTGGTTATATCCTATGCATAATAAATCTGATATCTTTACATATTTTGTTCAATTTCAAGCATTGGTTGAGAATTATTTTTATTATAAAATTAAATTTTTTCAAAGTGATGGAGGATGTGAATACAATTCCACACAATTTATCTTGCATATACAAAAGTGTGGCATTACAAGGCATCTTTCTTGCCCCCACACACCGGAACAAAATGGTGTCTGTGAAAGGAAAAACCGCCACATTACTAATATGTGCCTCACTTTACTCTTGAACAGTAATTGTTCTCTATAGTTATTGGTTGATGCATATCTTACTGGTGTTCACATTATCAATCGCTTGCCAACACCACATTTAAACAACAAAACTCAATATTCTGTTTTATACCAAAAAGAACCCACCTATGATCACCTTCAAGTGTTTGGCAGTGCTTGCTTTCCATATCTCCGTGACTGTAATCCTCACAAATTATCTCCCAAATCAGCATTTTGCATATTTCTGGGATATAGTACAATCTCTAAAGGATATCGTTACATGTGTCTTGACGATGGACGTGTCTTTGTTTCCCGACATGTGAAATTTGATGAGACCCATTTTCCTTTTTCCAACAACATCAATCCATCCCCCAAATCCTACACTCCTTCCAGCACACCATGTACTATTACTCCCCTATGTCCTGTTCCAATGGCCTCATCCTCTAATTCTGCCCGGCATGATGCTCATATACCAGCAACAACACCCATTGCTAGTCCTCCAACTCAGCCACCTATTCCTCCACAATTACCAAGTACGTTTGGCATTTCACAATGTTAGGATTTTGAGTGTTGGCTAATTCATGGGTTGGACAAAACTCTGGGTCTTTTGAGTTCTAATTTTTATTTAGAGAAGGACTAAAAAGAAAAAAGTATGAAAGAATTGAAAGAATGAAACTGGAGAAAATATGCTGAAATTCTGGATCAATTTAGAGAGGGGTCCGCTCGAGCGACCATCCCATTTGCTCGAGCGAACAGAGTCGGACTAACCCAGCGCTGAAATAGAGACTGGTCCGCTCGAGCGAACATGTTGACCACTCGGGCGAACAAGGCGCAGAGTTGGACGAATTTTAGAAACTTGATATTCTAATTGTACACAAATTGCCTGTTTTAGTTCTAATCATCTTAAGCAACCTTAAGCACGTCCCAAGGGCTATTTAAAGGACTCAAGGGCTATTCCAAAGATACCTCAAGCACCTCACCTCTCATAGTGCTGAGTTAGAGATTATCATTGAGAGTTTTCTTCTCTAGAGTTTTTTATGAAGTTGTGCTGCCAAGTTTTCTAGAGTCAGTTCTTCTGCTTCCTTTGTAGAAGATTATCTTCCTGCGAGAAGATTTGAGGAGTCAAGTGATGGCTGGAATCTGTTGCAATCAACCATATGAAGTCGTTGAAGCGTGAAGCGACACAAGGTAACTTCAGTCCTTGGGTAGGGGATATTAAGGGAAGAGATCTGAGTTTCTTGTAATTGCGAGATTCATAATGCTTGATTTAATCTAGTTCGGATCGATGGTTTTTCACTTGGTTAGGGTTTTCCATCTTAAATTTGGTGTCCTTGTAGTGTGTGCTTGTTAATTTAATTTTCGCTGCATATTGTTTATTTCTGCACACTTCTTAGGATTGATTATTTGAGTGGACCAATCTAAAAATCGCGGACCTCTATCTTTTTCACACAACATTCAAAGGTTACCAGAAATCAAGATGGCACTCGCAAACGGAAAGCATATATTACTACAAATCATCCTTATCCGTCGCATTGCTTGGTTGTGACTCAATCAGATTTTCTAGTGGACATCATATTCCACTGCTCAGAAACATGAACAATGGTGCTTTGCCATGGCAGAAGAGTTTAATTCACTTCTTAAACAAGGCACATGGACATTGGTCCCTCCCCCCCATGGCAATATAGTGGGTTGTAAGTGGGTTTATAAAATCAAACAAAAGGCAGATGGCAGCCTTGAAAGATATAAGGCTAGACTGGTTGCTAAAGGTTATCATCAACAATTGGGTCTTGAATATGACGAGACTTTTAGTCCGGTGGTAAAAGCTCAAACAATACGAATTGTGTTATCTATTGCTGTTAAAAACAATTGGCCTTTGCTACAATTAGACGTAAAAAAAATGCTTTTTTACGTGTGCTTCTTGCTGAGGAGGTTTACATGAGTCAACCACCTGGTTTTGTTGATCCAATGTTTCCCACTCATGTCTGCAAATTACAGAAAGCTCGCCATGGGTTGAAACAGGCTCAACATGCCTGGTTTCAAAGTTTAAGTTCACATCTTACTTCTCTGGGGTTTAGATGCATCCAAGCTGATTCCTCCATTTTGTGGTCCAAAAACGAGATATTATAATTATTATTTTAATTTATGTGGATGACATAATTGTAACAGGAAGTGATTTTCCAACCATTAATTCTTTGATTACAACTCTAAGTTAAATATTTGATATGAAAAAAATTGGGTTCCTTACATTATTTTCTTGGTATGCAAGCCCACCGCAACAAATATGGCATTTTTCTAAATCAGATGAAATACACCATGGACGTCTTGGCCCATTTCAAAAAGGATGGTTGTAAACCAATTAAAACACATGTGGCTGCTAGTGGTAAACTTTCACACTATGATGGCCATCCATTGGCTGATGCTACTGATTATCGTAGTATGGTTGGGTCACTACAATATCTTACCATGACTAGGCCTGACATTGCGTATGCTGTTAATCAAGTTTACCAATTTCTTCATGCACTACGGACTGCTCACCTTGACCTAGTAAAACATATACTCCGCTATCTCACGGGTGCCATTGATTATGATTTACAAATCACTTCATTCAACAGTCTCTCCATACAAGCCTATCCTGATTCTGATTGGGCTAGATGCCCAGATGACAAGGCGCTTTATGACTAAATCTGTTATATTCTTCAGTTCCAACATCATTTCTTGGACCGCTAAGAAACAATCTACCTTCTCCAAATCAAGCACTTAAGCAGAGTACAAAGCTTTATCGTCCACAAGTGCTAAAATGAAATGGCTTTCCTATTTACAACAGGATCTTGGCATCAAACCTACAGCTACTACTTCACTATTTTGCGACAATCTTGGCGCAACATATTTGACAACCAATCCTGTTTTCCATGCAAGAACACGCCATATTGAAGTTGATGTTTCATTATGTTTGTGAACAAGTCAAAAATGGGTCTCTTCATGTCTTATTCACTCCTAATGATGGGCAAATTGCAGATGTAATGACCAAAGGTCTGCCCACTAAATGCTTTCAATCTCTGCGTACGAAGTTGACTGTACACCAAATGCCGTCCAACTTAAAGGGGGGTGATAAGCATGACTTAGCTACTCTCCCCAAAAGACAGCAACCACTACCACAACTGGCAGTAATGTCACATCCACAGCAACAACCACTACTACACCTAGCAGCAGTTGTAAACCTGCTCTAGTATCTCGGCAATACTCTCCAAGATATCAAGAACAAATACAACCATCATCCTTATCTATTCATGTATTCATTAATATATATATATATATATAATGTCATTGTAGACCGTTTGTAGTATGAAAAATAATCATGGAAGTTTAAGTTTCTTCAAGAACTATGTAACAGCCTCTCGGCGGGAAAGTACCTTATAAACTGGTCCAAAACTTCCTTCGCCAATTTTATTTTTAGCACTAAAGTTGTTCGTTGTGAGTGCAATCAGGTCAAAATCAAATAGTAACTCCCCACCTTTTGACTTCATTGCACCATGTCTTAGTACATTCTAATTAGAGGAGGGACTTGAAAGCAATGTTGTATCAAATAATGAAATGTCTGTTTCTTTCTTCTGGTTTCTTGATTCTAGATCAAGTGGTAAAGAAACTTTCAGTATGAGTTATTTATAAAAAAAATGATCTTGCTTTATAAAGTGAAAAATCATATTCACCTCCTTCTCTTGCAATCCTTCTCAAAAAGATGTATGTGCAACATCTTAAGATGAATACACCTACGACCAAAGTTCCTATGATAATTGCCTTTAAATTTTTCTTTTTAGTTGCCAAGGGCTCGAGTATATATTATCTAATTCAATGAACAAATGAAAATAAACTCAAATTATGAATCATAATAGAATTGATAAGTTCAAATATGATATAAATATAAAGTGTTTCAAGCTGAGTTCTACATCAAATATTATGATATTCAACTTTGTAATACAGGAAAACGTGAATCTAATCATACCCATGTTCAAAATAAGGCAAGTATCGAAGTCCCTGAAAATGGCAGAAACAAATGAAATTGTTAAAAGACGAATTCAAGAATATTACCACGAGCTTGAATTTTCTAATATTGTTTCACTAAAATCACATATTTGCATAGGAGAAAATAAAAAAGCATTAAAGGCACTTTACTTACTAAAATTAGCATAAAAGATAAGTAATTCTATATTCATTAGTGGTGTATTTCTATATTTAGTTTTGAACAAGTAAAATTAAGATAAGTATTTCATGGAATTATAAATTTCTAACAAAAAACAGAGGTAGCAATCACCACCTTACCCAGTTCAGAACTTGCAACTCTAATGTGAAGATCCTCCCCACCGGAATCAAAATCTCGAAGATCTATCAGATCTCCAATCCAGATCATGCACCCAATTCCGCTAACATGCGCGTAGGCCGCACATGAACAGTTATTTAGGCACTTGGCTTCACAGGCATTGGCATCAATGTCACACATGCACCCAACCAGCAAAATAAGGCATTTTTACCCTCCCCAACTTCAGAAATCCATCTCTTCCCCCATCATAAGCTCCATTACAAGTATATCTCTCACAATTCAACTGAACTCTTCTCACTCACCCACCAGACCAATTCCCCATACTCCACTCTTCAGAGAAATTGGGTTTGAACCCTCTCAAATAGCTACATACCGGTGACTCAGTCTCCTTGTAAATCCCAATAGAGCCACATGTTCCATAAACGTCACATTGAGCATGCAACTACATCTAAGTTGAGTTCCACTCCTTCCTCCCTCCATCCCAATTTTATTGCCTAAACCTTCCCTTCTAATCAAGGCAAAGTCTAGAATACTTATAAGTGGAGTAAGAATGTGCATAATATACAATGCCATCCTTTTTTGACGAGAGTATGACCATTAATGTAGACATCATACATGTAAGTCATTCTAATGAATGTCCTCTCATTCCACTGCCCCACTTCGCCAGTATGGGATTGAGCAATTCCATATAAAAAGCTGCAGGATCACCTCAGCTTCAAGTCCAAACATATAATTCCCTGGTGCAGGGTCATCTTCACTCCTCCAAGATGTCACAACCTTCTTCTCTTTAGTCCTCAAATTGACACTAATCTCCATTCTCAAAATAAAGGAGTCGGAAGGATCATCGAAACTCTGCCATAGGAGATTCTTGTTAACATTTCCTTCTTCACTCATTTCACTTAGAACAAGATTGTCGGTATCAAAGATTGTTGCAGTCGAGTTTCGTGACACAACAGAGGCATTACATAACCAGAGAGTTCTTCATTTTCCATCCAAAATTGCAAGATTTCCATAGCTGTTTATGGTGAGAACTCCTGATGAATCTGTCATTGGGTTTTCTCTGTTGGCCACCCATACCACAGTTTTAGCAGAGATCTTGTGAAACCATATTCCAACATAGCATTTGTTGGAATTTTTGGGCTGAAGAAGCCAAGTTCAAAGATCTTACCAACAGAAGATGAGTGTGTTGCCATCATATATTATGGGTTGAGTTGGGGTGATGGTTTCATGGAAATGCAACTGGAGAAGAAGCTGAGAAGTGAAATGAGAAAGAAGACAAAGGACTTTGTAGCATTTCTCATCTTGTTGAAAGCTTAAAAAACTTAGGCTTTCAAAAGTTTTTTTTTATTATAATATAATTGTATAAGATTTTAGATTGCTGATAGTTCTAGTATAATAGAGATCAAAATAAAGGAAGGATGTGGATGGCTATGGTTCATGCATCAATGCATCAGTGTTGAGACTAGTCAAAGAACATGCCCACTCAGTTCCATAATAATACACCTATGTCCATGAGAAAACGACTGAACATGTACACTAGCTAAATGCCCTGCAATGCACGGTTAGCCTCGGTCATTCACAGATTGTAGACAGACCTCCGTCAACGGTCTAGCGAAGCCTCGTTTGAATTCCCACCTAATAAGAAGGCATACCACCGGCTTTCTATGTCAGTGGACTTTTATAATGAGTCCCCCCCCCCCCCCCCCCCCTCTCTTCACAGACGGTACCTAACTCGTGAATTGAGGTCACAAACGGTCATTCACAGCTTGCAGGCAGACCTCCCATACATCCAGCTAGTGGACCCAAGAGTTTCATTTGGGTGGTGTAAGGATTACGATCCTATTATAATTAGTATGGGCAAATTCATTGGATATTAAACAAAACTTGGGATTTATTTATAATTGTAATTTTAGTGAGACTGCCCAAGGAAGATGGCTACAGAACATGTGCTGTGAATTTTGTGTGCTTTGAAGTTTCCTATTGTCATCACATGTGGACCATCGTATGGGACTTTGTCATTATGACATCACATGGTAACACAAAGAGTCAAAGAATGACATCTTTTCAGGTCTTGTCTCCATGTTTACACGTTATTGAAATACAAAGCAAGTCAATGGGATGAATTCCGTGAGTATCCATGCATAAAAAGAAAAAAAACAAGGAGCATTTGAGCAAAGGCATATAGGAGACAAAACCTACACGCGCTCAAGCACACACAACTGCGCTCGAGCGCCTGGGTCATGGAAAGTCTGGTTTCTTCAGGACTCCACATTCTAATTTGAGACAGTTTACCTATTTGAGTCATACTTGCTCTATAAGTGCTGAGGCACGAATAAAAGTTTATATATTGCCTTCCTCTCTCAACTCTAGGGCACCACTCTCCCATCCAAAACCTAGAGATCATATTGAGAGATATTTTTCTCCAAAGCTTCAAGTTGTTGCGCTGAAGTTTTCGCTTTGGAGTTCTTTTCTTTTACTCATTTGAAGTGGATTCATCTTGTAAAGGCATTCAAGGTGGTTGATTCAAGCACAGTGAAGGTGTACAACGAGTAATCGGCAAGATCAAAACAGTCCTTAGGTTGAGTTGCAACTGGGAAATGGTTGTAAGTTTTCTTGTAACTTTCGATTTATAGTGCTTGGTTGTCTGTTGGCCTAGATGGTAAGGCCCATGGTTTTTTCCCAAGTAGGGTTTTTCATGTATATATTGTGTGCCCTTCTCATTGTGTGGTTGCTTGCTTTTAATCTGGATTAGGGTTAATTACTAGATTAACCACTTGTTATTGAAATCTAATAGAGATCTTGTTATTGGGATCTAAGCATGTGCACATGCTGGTTTTTCAATTGGTATCAGAGACTGGTAGGTCAGGTGTTCAAGTCACGGGACACGTATTTTGTGAGTTCGCAGTAGGAGTCGCGGCGAGTGTGCCATTGAGGGAGGGATTTTTGAGGTCAACGTCCACCCTCAGTCTTGAGCGATTATAATTGTGGTCGAGCCCTCTCCCTCACCATAAAACTATTGTTATGTCGTTTTCTATACCAATTGGTTTTGGGATAAGTGGTAGATTAATGAGGTGTAAGATCCTACAAGTTATTCTGTAAACTCCAAAACTTGACAACTGCTTTTGAGACAATTTGGATGAAAGATTTTGAAACTTTTGATGAGTTCAATTCTAAATTGAGTAAAATTGTGAACTCAAGTTTTAATTTGGGAAAACCTATACCTCAACCCAAAATTGTCAAGAAAATATCGAGGTCTCTCTTATAAAGGTTTCATCCAAAGGTAGTTGCCATTGAAGAGTACCAAGATATAAATTCTCTTACTATGAAAGAGTTAGTTGGTAATTTGCAGACATGCAAAGCTAACCATTGTCTTAGAAAGAATGGTAAGGAAGTTACACTCAAGTCTTCAAAATCTGTGGACAATAGTTTTGAATCAGAATGTGACTTGGAGGACACTAAGTTTGAAAGATTATGATGCTGAAAAATAAATAGGCTAAGAAGGATGGTTACAACAAGGCACCCTACAAGACCAAGTATGTGCTTGAAAAAGAACCCATTTAAAGGATCCACCTAGCCTATCCAATGCTTTGAATGTCAAGGTTATGGTCATACTACTGCTAAGTGTGCCAACCAAAAGGAAAATAGCAAAGGTAAGGTTTTAATGTGTCTTGAGAAGAGGACACAGATTAGGAAAAGAGTGAGCCTGAATCTCCTGATGATGATTTTAAAAATTGTGTTGCTTTCATGGTTTTTCTATTGTCTCTTCTATGCAGGGTTCATCTGACAGGGAGTCCAAGTCCGATGAAAATTCATATTCTGATAACTTCTCTGATGACAAGGACTGGGAAACTGCATACAAGAAATTGTTGCATGATTCCATCAATAAGAAAAGAGCATTAAAGATGAAAGAAATGTTGCCTCAAAATTCTTCTTTAATTGCACAACTAGAAGACTCACATGCTAAAGTCAGTCAGTTATAAGATCAACATATGATATTGTATAACAATTTGATTGCTACAGGTAAGGAGACCGAGTTAATGAAACAAAAGGAGCTGAAAGAAAAATCTGAGATGGACAATTTGAAGAAAGAGTTGAGTTAGTGTACAGCTGAAAATGTTGATTTAATTGGAAAGCTCAAGTTGACAACCTCTGAATTGTCAACTGCAAAGCCCTCTTTGGACCGCATGAACAAAGGGTCTATGAAACTCAACGAAATATTTGGAATCCAAAAGACTAACTATTCTAAATCTGGAATTGGCTACACTCATGGAGCATCATCCTCAAAAGATAAAACTAAATCTATATTTGTTCGAGGACCCACTGTTTATTCTATGACTCCTATTTTTCATCCACCCTAGAAATCTGTGAATGCTAAGAATGTGCCCAAGCCTAAATTCACCCCCACATGTTACTTTTATGGAATTAAATGGCACATTAGACCACACTGCAATAAAAGAAGAAATCATATCAGAAATCAGACGAGGAAGAAACCTTCTTCTCCTTAACAGGTCAAGACTAAGGCTGTTTGGATTCGTAAGTTTGACCCGTTCTGTAATGTGGGCTACATTGCACTATCTAAATTAATTGAGAACGGTAAAGTTGATCCCCATCTCAGTAAGCCCCTAGGCATTGGCCTATAAACCTGACCCTCCAATTCTATTTTGGATTGCACATGCATACTTTTTCAGGCTAATATTGAGATTTTTTGGCATCTAATACACCTTGATTTGTGGCTGGTTTTTAGAACTGAATTTCTTTATTCCCATTTGAAGGATTTTGATCATGTCCGCAAGTACATGATAACTCACTTAGACATTCACTTAGGGTCAATGGGACACTAGGATTGACATGATTCATAGTCTTAGTGGTTTTACACTTATTCGGAGCATCGATTTTGATTTCCCTTTTCCCTATGTTCCCATCTTAATGATGCCTTTTAGTGACCACGAGCGTAGAAATTTATGTAGATCCGTCGAGCTGAACTGCATAATGACTGGGTTTGTCCCCTAGGACTTATTGATGATTGTTTCATTAGGTTCAGAAATTTCTGCATTGTTTAAAAAAAATTGATGAGAATTTGTTAATGTCTAGTATTGCTCCTTTAATATTTAATACTTCATATATTGTTCAAACTTGAGCATATCTATATGTGAAAAAGTTCATGAGGGGTCAATGAAGGTTCGTTTAAAAAAAAATTGTGTGACATTAAGGGGGAGCTACACCTCTTTACTGATCGGATTGATTGTTTTTTAAAGGTGTGAAATTCGCTTTGTATCTGATGATTGTTGATTTGTGGTCGATCTGCAATTCTTTTCTACTTTTCATTTTAGTTTGTCTTAACACACAATATACACACATGGAAATTCCTCAAAAATTGTGTTGCCTCACGCATTGCAAATTATCATTTTTTATCATCAAGGATTTTTGAATTTTGGCCTGTTTGAGTTTTGCACTCATTCATTTCTTTGAGGGTATTGATTAATTGATTTAGGGGGAGCGAACACTATGTCAATTCTAAACAAAAAGAGGAGAAGCTGAGATAGCTCATGAGATTACGTGCTGAGCTGATTACGTTATTGATTACATTTCATAATTACTTTTAATTTTTAAGATTTCACGCTTGTTCTTTTGTCAGATATTCGATGATTTGCAGGACTGAACTAAAACAAAAATATTGAAAGACAATAACCGAAGAAAAGTTTTCTTCTATTTTGCTAATCGGGTTATATTGTCTATGTAGAATTTTTCTTGTATTTAGGGACTTTTGTCCATGAATTGCCAAAGGGAGAGATTATAAAGAATATAATCCTATTATAATTAGTATTGGCAAATTCATTGGGTATTGGACAAAACCTAGGATTTATTTACAATTGTAATTTTAGTGGGACTACCCAAGAAAAGATGGCTACAAAACGTATGCTGTGAAGTTTCCTATTGTCATCATATGTGGACTATCATATAGGACTTTGACATGATGGCATCACATGGTAACACAGAGTCAAACAATGACATCTTTCATGTCTTGTATCCATGTGTACAAGTTATTGAAATACAAAGCAAGTCAAGGGGATTAATTCCGTGAGGATCCGTGCATCAAGAAAAAGGAGCATTTGAGCAAAGGTATATGGGAGACAAAACCTACACGCGCTCGAGCGCAAGTGGGGTCGTGGAAAGTCTGGTTTCTTCAGGACTCCGCATTCTAATTTGAGGCAGTTTACTTATTTGAGTCCTACTTGCTCTATAAGTACTGAGACACAAATAAAATTTTATATATTGCCTTCCTCTCTCAACTCTAGGGCACCACTCTCCCATCCAAAACCTAGAGATCATATTGAGAGATATTTGTTTTCCAAAGCTTCAAGTTGTTGCGTTGAAGTTCGTGCTTTGGAGTTCCTTTCTTTTACTCATTGAAATGGATTCATTTTGACGAGGCATTCAAGGTGGTTGATTCAAGCACGGTGAAGGTGTACGACGAGCAGTCGACAAGATCAAAGCAGTTCATAAGTTGAGTTGCGACTGGGAAAGGGTTGTAAGTTTTATGGTGCTTGGTTGTTTGTTGGCTGGCCTAGAAGGTAAGGCCCGTGGTTTTTTTCCGAGTAGGGTTTTCCACATATACATCGTGTGCCCTTCTCATTGTGCGATTGCTTGCTTTTAATCTAAATTAGGGTTAATTACTAGATTAATCACTTGTTCTTGAAATCTAATAGAGATCTTGTTATTGGGACCTAAGCCTGTGTTAAGGCCGGTTTTTCAGGTGGGGCGGACGATGGTCAATAAAATATTGAAAATGTAAAAATCAATGGCACATAGCGATAATATCCACTTATTGCATGGTTTAAAGACATTATCCTTTTTTTTTTTTGGAAAATTAAGTTTAAAGAACTCTTATCCTACTGCTAATCAACATATTGCTTCCCCCACATATTGTGTAAAGGTACGGTGAGAGGGTGGACATTTATGCTATTCTATTATATAGAGGCCGAATTTCATGATCTTAAAGAAGAAGGAGAACGATTGAGTGAAAGGTTCCGAGGTTTTTCTTTTGGGAGATCTCTGACACCGAGAGTGACAGATTTTTACTTTATTGGAATGGGGGCATGGCCATTTGGCCCATGCAAATTTTAACATATTTTGGATCAGACATGGGGCGACCGCCCCAGGTCTGAATCATGTAGGTCCGCCACTGCGTACATCCCCTTTCTTCCCTTCACACACCCGTTCCACCCAAACAGACAAAATGAGAATCCTCATTCCCACCATTCTCCTCTTTCCTCCCCTCTACATTCCAACCTCCTCTGTCCCACCAACTTAACTCACCACTCTCAAACTCAAAACCTCCCTCCTCGAACCCTCCACCTCCGCCCTACCCGACTGGAACTCATCCTCACCCCACTACTCCTTTCGGCGTCAAGTGCGACTCCAACTCCCACATGACTGTCCATCAACATCTCCTTCCTTTCTCTTTACCGCCCTCTCTCCTAGAAATCGGCCTCTTCCCACATTGCATGATAGGAGAGAAGGGGAATAGACTCATTGAAATATAAGATGTGTGATACTCATTGAGTTTTCAAGAAAAGGAAGAGAAAAGGCATTTGAAAAAAAGAAAGGGTGCTTCCTCTAAATAAGTCGTTTCAAAGAGAGGAGGAGGAATATGCCCGTGAGAGACGTTTTAAAGAGAGGAAGAGGAAGAGTCATGTAATACATGGATGAAGATGTTGACGTGGCTTAATAAGGGTGGGAATAAGCTCCTTTTTTTCAACTGCTTACCAATGGCTTTCTTTCTTTTAAGAGAAAGAAGTCCTTTCTTTAGCTGACTTTGCTTTCATGTACAACAATTCCAAAGACAGAATTTAATTATAGAAACATTTAATCATTCAAAGTGGCTTGTGGGGTTCATTATTATACAAGGAGCATACATGTTGGTGTAAATTACACAGGATTTGAATACATATAAATTTATGTTGAAACTCGCTCCGCCGTAAAACTATTATATAGGTGAGGGGTGAAGGATATAAGATGCTAACATAGAATTTAATTACTAAGATTGACGAGGACGTATTCATTTTCCATCTTTTCTTGACTCTATTTCTATTATGTGCACGATAGATTATGTTTGATGGTCATTTTTGGATATTCAATTTTGATTTTTCATTTTTAAGCATTATAAAAAAAAATAAGTCTTAGAAATTCAATTACATTAAACAAACAAGCACATAGCAATTTCATAAAATTAAAAAAAGGATTAACGGAAAGAGAAACAAAATTATAAACTTTAAAAAAGTGGCGAAAATGAATTCAAAATATCATTTTATGAACCACTTCAATAGACCAAATGAAGAGGGTTTGGGCTTTGGAAACAAAGGATGATAGGATGCGTGAGAAATCTTCTCCACTGCAAAGCCTTAAAACGTGGGAAAGGTGGGCGGACATTAACATGGGAAAATAGAGATTGATACCAGACCAGGTTCTTTGTATTTCAAGAGAAAAGGATCCTGGGCCTTAGGATAATGTTAGGGAGCAATCAAAAGGTCAAAAGGGCCATACAACCAATTGCTAAAAGGTGATTTGGATCTTATCATGGGGATTCCCCTTTTTTTTTTTTTTTTTTTTTTTTGAGAAATTGGGTCATTTTGTGATTGCAAATATGGATCCCACAGACTTGGGCTTGGCTCGGCCTGAGCTCGTTTGCCTCAGCCCACATGAAACGCGGTTTGGATGGGCTTGTTTGTGTTTGGGTTGGGCTCAAGCTAGGCAATTTGAATTTGATTTGAGCTAGGTTAAGGCTTGAACTTAATTGTATCAGATTATGAGCCTGGCCCACCAAACTAGCACACTATGATGGAAACTCATTAAATCAGGGATCAATACCCCAGAAAGATGGAATCTCCTCCAAGATAGACATAAGAAACAAGATGGATTTTGGACTAAATTTCTTGGGCCTATAATCCCTGGATTCATCAGAGCCACTCTGGTTCATGACAAACTAGGGTTGCAAATTGAATGAGAGAGAGTGTGAGCTAAGCCCAAGCCAAGTCTACTTTGTTCATCAAGTTGCTAAAATTTAAAGGCCACTGATTGATCCTGGATCTAAAGTTTTGGCACAATAGATTAATTGCGATGGGCCTATGTTATGTCTGCCCATATGCCCAATTAGATGGCAAGTGCAGCTTGATAAATCATTATAGATGCACGGAAATAATTGACTGTCTCATTGTTGATTTTGACTGACTTAATTTTAATTTTGAGGTGGTAGGTGGTAGATGTGGAGATTCTGAAAAAAAAACCTCTACCACCTACCACCTTTCACCAATATACTCCACCCTCCACACCACATGAAGTTTTTATAGAATCTCTCATTAAAAGAATATATATATATTTATATATATATATATATATATATATATATATTTTGTGCCGGAAAGCCTTGGAAGAAAGATATAATTCACATCATGGTTGTATAGGAAAATTTACACCATATTATTTGCATTCTTTCTTGCATTAGGTTTTTAATGCTTTTTTTTTTTTTGGTAGAACACATTAGATCCTATTAGTATATACTTAAGGTCGTTACTATATATGTTTGTATATTTACAATATTAAGAAATTATCAGGTACACACTAGATGTGGGACCCACTTGATCGGTACTTAGAGTGCCACAGACAAGTACCCCCAACCTACCACAAGGTTTTGCACCCATTCGAATGGACTGGACTGATGGGTCGACCGAATATATATTTTTTAATTAACATAAATTTGTTGAATTTGTGGGCCATGGACCCAGGATTAAGGATTATATGATGGCCCCTAAACTTTGCGGAGAAGTAGGGCCTGACCTTTCAATCCAACAGCCCCCACCTCTAGGCAGGGCCCCACAACGAGAAACGCAAGGGGCACACACCATCAAGGTGAGTAGAGGATTTAGACTGTTAGAATATATAAGGATTTCAATAATTAAGAATACAGATAAAAAAACTAATCAAGACTAATGACTTAACTTCATTATGAAAGTGATTTTTTTTAACTTGGTGGAGTTGACCTTAGATTTACAAGCCCTATTTTATTTTATTTTTTTTGTTTTAGTTTTATTTAAATATTTTTTATTTTGCACTCTTTTTGCATATTCTAATTTTCCATTTTCAAGATTTAATCTAGAAAGAATGTCACTGGTCTTTCAGTTTAGACTCCCTGGCTCCCCTAGGTCCGTCGGGATTAGTCCGAGCCAAAGGGCTAGGATACCTTCCGTTATGAGAAAGAAAAAATTTATAGAAAGTGGTTGAATGTATAAAGAGTTATTTTTTCTTTTAGTCTTGGGCCAGGGATCTTACCGGAAAAGTCTCCTTAAAGTAGTTGAATACTAAAAAGGCCCTTAAACTTCAATATAGACTATAAAGGACCTCCTGCTACTTATTTATTTATTTATGTTGTTTTGCTCAGCAGCGGTATCTCTACTTGGGTATAATGTGAGCAGCAATATCGCTGCTAGTGTCAATTTCTTCTTCGCCCGTGTTTGAGGCCGTTGTCGGGGTTTAATAAGATTGATTCTCTCCCAGGGCTTCCGATTGTTCAGATTCTTTCTCAAAGATGAATCTCTCAGATTAAAAAAAAATAAAAAACCAACAATTCTCATCGAATTTGATGGGAAGAGAAAAGAAAAGGTGTAAAATCTTTACAAATTTCACCGGCTTCTAATTGAATTCATAAGTAACTTTAGAAAATCTCACTAGATTGAATTAAGTTCTTCATAAATCTTTCAAAGTCTTGATAAGGGTTAAGGCTTTCAAAGTCTTTCAAATCTTTTCAAAGTTGAAGTTGGAACATTGGTTCAGATTTGCAAAAACCAAAGGGGGTTCGAAGATGATGAATGTTGGTTGGTGTTTGTAGCATAGTTGTCAATTCCGTTTTGTTTCAGCTGGAATGGCTGGAATAGTCGGAATATTTCGTTCTTGTCCTTCGCTGAAACGAAATGGGGCAAAAAAAAAAAAAATTTCGGTTTGAATTCGGGTCATTTTGGTTGTCCATTCCAGTTTGTAACACAATTTTAACAATTTTTTTTCTTTTTTCGCAATATTCATATCAAGAAACATGCATAACTTATATTTTATTTTTACTTTTCTATTATTTATATATATTATGTTTAATTTTTTATTATTCCGAAATGTTACTCTGAAAAGTTTTGTCGAATTTCCAAATCCATCTAAGATACTAAACCGAAATGATGACCGAAACAGAATTGACAACTATGGTAAGTAGGTGATATTTGGCAGTGGTAACCAAGCTGCAAGTGGGTCGGTAAGTTTGTTTGATTGTTTGAGTTGCAGGTTTGGATATAATTTGAGAAAACAAGGTAGATCATTACTCAGTTGAATGGTGAAGAGTGGATATGGAAAGTGGAGAAGAAAGTGACGTAGAGGAGTAGCGATATTGCTGCTTGGTATAGAAAAAAAAAAAAAAAAAAAAAAAATGGGCCTCTAGACTAGTCCAGTGCATTAAAAACTTCGAGGACTTTTTGGTCTCCACCGGGTTTAAGGGGATTTTTCCACTAAAATCCCCTTTAATCTTTGACAACTTCCATCTAAGATTTGTAGTAATTTCTTATTTCATATAAATTTTTACATGAATTTATTACATTTTACTTTCTAATTTTTGAACATTGACACCAATAAAAATTTATTTCATATAAATTTTTACATGAATTTACTTTATAAGCATTAAGGAAAATTGATCCTCATTTTTAAAAGGTAACAAAAGGAAAGAGAACTCAAGTAAACATGAATATCTAAAGCAATCAGACAGCTTTTAATCTTTTTTAGATAAATTTGTCCTTATAATTTCTACTATATGACAAGTTTGCGTGTACTATTTTTATTATATGACAAGTTTTTTTATTTTTTTAAATGTACTACACATCTTACTAAATCGTCTATTTGTAAAATTCTTGAAGGAGCTCTATTTCGAAGAGGAACAATGATGGATTTTCATGTTGAAGTTTCTGTTTGACATCATTTGAAAATGCACTATTCTGAAAATGAATGGAGAGAAACTTATTTGGCATGCATTGGTTGTAAGACACTATCTGTCCAGAGCCACCGTCAAGAATCCTAAAGGTTGGGTCTGCCTAGGGTTACCATGTAGGGGGTGTGAATGTGGAGTACTTCTGTTAACACTGTGAGGTTTTGTCCAAATCCCACATCGAAAATGGTCGCCCAAGATCTCTGCACTAATGAGACAAGTCCCATGTTTACTCAACATCATTCGTTATAAAATTGTGTGGCTCTGAATTCCATAAGAAATCCGGAGCAGTACCAGGATGGGTGACCGTCCTCCCACATACACATATCATGCCGAATTAGGCAGGGGGTGAGAACTTAGGTCCTGTTTGGCATAATTTTGATAATGAATATAAAAAGCTCGCTTGGCATGCATTTTTTGAGAAGAAAACCTGAGAGATAGAGACAACAAATTTTATTCTAGTAAAGAAAACTTGCTCGATCACTTCTTGCTGCAAGAAAAGTTGCAAATGCAAGAAATATTTTATTCTAGTAAGTTGCATCTTCTCAATTTGTAAATTAATATAGACTGTGTAATGTGATCATAGTCCAAAATTATTCAATGAAATAGTAGTTCTCATGTATGGCATTATAAATTATCAGGCACTTTACTAACTACGGTAGTGATTAGTGGTACTTCCCCACTTGTTTGTGTAAGAGGAGGGGAAAAAAAAAAAGAATTACCATCTCAAAAAGAATAAATGAATCCATCACCAGGTCATAAAACTCACACACTTAGTTACAGAAATGATAACTAATTTTTGAGTGTTTACAATTCATATTTGGGTGTTTACTATTATAAACAAACCCTCTTAAGTAAATTTACAAAAAGAAAATGCGAATGAGAGATGTAACAATACAAATTCTATCATATACAATGCATGTAAAAAAGAAGTGATTTATATACCCACTCCTGCATAGGACTATCAATTGTCCCAAGCCTGAACATGGGAAAAAAAAAAAAAAAAAACTACAGGGCCTATGCCCATTTTGACATCTCTACTCCTGCTAGCAAAGAAATTGTATCCTCATTTATAGAACAGGATTTTGGGTTACTAGAGGAATGGCATTTTTTACTAGTACTTACATAGAAGGGTGGTTTTCCAGGTGTAGGAAGCCTTGCAGAATCACAAAGAAACATAACAACTGAAGCTGTGGTTGGTCTCTTTTTGGGGTTTTCTTGCACACATAAGAGTCCCACCTGAATGCATTTCATTACTTCTTGCACATTGCAAGATTCAGTTAATGACGGGTCTATAAAATCCAAGACCTTGTCTTCATTCCACAATCGCCAAGCCTGAAATTTTCACATGTTAAATTAATTTATAAAGAGGAGTTCACAAACTAATAGAAGCGATAATGATATCTGTTCTTACATGTCCTAGAAGACCCCCAGACTCTTCATCCTCGCAGAATCTATTATTCTTCTTTCCACTTATGATCTCAAGTAGTATAACCCCAAAGCTAAAGATGTCGGATTTTGTTGAGAAATGACCTTTTATAGCATATTCGGGTGGCATATATCCACTGTAATCCACAATCCAAAATTGAAAACAGAAACTATAGTTATTACATGAAATTCAATGCATGTCTAGTACAATCTTTATAGTTATTAAGAGCTTTTTTGAGCCTACATGAAGACTTGAGTCAGTCTCAGTGGAGTTGTGTAGGGAGAAGCTCCATTTGAATGTAAAAACAATATCGAAGTTCTCAATCATGTTTTGAGCTTTTGATCCAGTAATTCAAAATTTGATCAAGTCAACTTAATGTGTCAAGTGCTTTGGAGTTTTTAAGCAGAGGTAGATTATAATCGACAATATGATCGAATAACAACACTAAAGGAAAGGAAAAAAAAAAAAAAAAAAATCAAGCACGCTTACTATGTTCCTATTACTCTTCTGGTATTTGCTTGAGTTTGGTTTCCTTCAAATATTCTTGCTATGCCAAAGTCTGAAATTTTGGGGTTCATATCTTGGTCAAGAAGAATATTGCTGGGTTTTAGATCTCTATGAACAATTCTCAGTCTAGAATCTTGATGCAAATAAAGAAGCCCTCGAGCAATACCCAAGATGATATCAAATCGTTTCTCCCAATCCAACAACTTGCTTTGATCCTGATCTGTTAAGTTCTCAATTCACATTAACAAAGGAAAATGTTGAAAGAGTAATTTAATGACAGAATCTAAGTTCAAATAATAATATCTAGTTGAATATATGGCCATACCAAATAAAAAGAAGTCCAAGCTTTTGTTGGGCATGAATTCATAAACCAGTAGCTTTTCGTCTCCTTCAATGCAGTATCCTAGTAGCCGAACAAGATTCCGATGTTGCAGTTTTGCAATCAATATAACCTCATTTTTAAACTCCTCCAAGCCCTGTTTAGAATCATAGGCAAGCCTTTTCACTGCTATCTCTTGTCCTCCTTGTAGTGTACCCTGAAATTACAAATATCAAATACCACTGTTGACATAGGGAAATAGACATACAAATCACGTTTTCTAAAATCATGAGGTTAAGAAATAGCACCTTGTAAACATCCCCAAAGCCCCCTTGGCCCAGCTTATTTGAATTGGAGAAGTTAGTGGTAGCCATTGCTATGCTTTTGAAACTAAATATCGATATATCTTGGTTCTCTGTTCCATCTTCTCCAAAGTTATGTCTGTCTAGGGAATAATACAAACTTGCAGTACTTCTACTGGAATTGATCATTGACTTTTTTGTCAATTTTCGTCTATTTCCTGGTACATCAGCAAAAATCATTAAATAATGTTTATAAATATAAATGTTGAATGAGTGCTTCCTCATATCAAGATGACAATCGCACTGCTATTACCTTTTTTCTTGGCCATCATCCTCAAACCATAAACGATTGTGCCTAGGAGTAGCACCCCACTGACAGAACTTACAATGAGAACCATATGTGATGATTTCTTTTTATCTGAACCTGAAATTTCAATTTCTATTAGCAAATGGATATCACAAGGAATTTTGAATGCCACTAATTACATTGAGTCCCATGATTCTTTTTTTCCATTTAGTAGGTACAGAGTTTAAACATGAAGTAATTATTGAACAAAAACAAGATGGTGTTAAGATGTTCTTGGATTACAGAGTATTCCTCATTTCCTTTTTGCAACTTTAGCTAAATGTAAGCATTCGGTGCAATCAAAATATTTCTGAGAATATGTTTCTATCTTACAAGCTCCTGTCTTTTACCATTTAAAATGGAAGTGGTACCATGTTGTTGGAATGGTAAGAGTCACAATTTCAGTGGCAGAAAAGTTCTGTTGCTATTTCTGTTCAAACCAACTCAAGTTATGATATTGTTTCATCGCATAAGACCACCATTCTTTACATACCAAACAAACAAACAGAAAGTCACACAAAACCAAAGTAACAAGACCAACAATGAGAACGCAAACCTATACAACAGCAACTACTACGGAAAGCAAAATCCACTACCACAAAACCAGAAGACTACTAGCATCCCTTAATGAAATCTCATTGACTTCATTGGCTGTTTGGAAGAAGAGTTTGACGGTGGATCCACCATTGAAAGAGCTTCCATCATATTGATGCATGATGATGTCGATGTTCAAGAAGAAGATGCACATTCATTGGCAAAGTTAAACATAGCTTGATGAGTCCTAGCATCTCAGAGATCTTCATTGTATTGTTAATGAATCCCCAGTGGCGGAATTGTAGGGTATAGAGTAGGATTTTGAACATCCAACTTTGACCACCATTCAGATACTGAGATTGATAATGTGTATGAGATTTCATCTTTTCTGCTTCAATGTTTCTGTTGAATTGGTGTTGTGATTGTGAACAAGCCTCCTGTCCTTGGTTTCATTGACATTTGATAAGAGCCATTGCTACAACCTCCCAGTGTTTTATTCCTTCTCTTGAAGAATATCTTACAAACATGAAATTTTACTTTAGGTTTTACCTTAACCATTTAATTTATGCATGATCAATTTGATAGTAGGCCTAACTGTAACGGAAGTACAATTTGGCTCAAAGTGAATACAAGGACGCTGATTTGAGTGGTTAGATGTGAGACCTAATGATGTATTTATAGCGTGGACATAGATGAATTAGTTGATCTAACTTGTTTAGCTCACTACAAATCAGACAAATCCAAAAGCAAACCCAATGCACTTGTTCCATCAAATTTTATGATCAAGTTAAATCTCAAGTTTCAAATTGAAAACTTGAACAAGAATTAATCTAACTGCAAACTAAGTAGATATGCTCTCTACAACGCAAGAATGCACATTGTAGGTGTGAAAAGGAGCACAAGAAAATCCCTGTTTCATTTTTAAGAGCAGGAAAACTTACTTAATTCAGAAGCTGGAACACGAATATAAAGATCTGTTGCTCCCCAATCGCTTTTTACATCCAAATTCACAGCATCCACCAATCTCCCATACCACACAAGACATGTAGAAGCACCCCCATTACTCATATTAGCATAAGCATAAGCCCTGCAGCTGCAGTTGCTAACACAATGAGATCTGCACTCCTCTACACTCGAAGCGACTGCTGTCGACTCGCCATCTGGAACTTTAATCTTCCCCAGTGGCACAAACCTGTCGTCATCCCCGCACCGCAATTGCACCTTCCTTACACACCAATCTGACAAATTTGCCGAATTCCAATTCTCTGGGGATGCCACAGGCTTGAACCCTGGCATGCACTTGCAAATGGGAGTGTTGTGAATGTTGCAAGTAGCAAATGCGCCACAAGCAGCATAGAGGCTGCATCTATCTTTTGGCTCGAACCAGGTCAAACCCCATGACTTGGACTCATAGTTCCATATTTGGCATCTAATTTCTCCTGATGTGTCCAAAACTAGCCTTGTGTGATCATACATGGCTGAATATTCGAAGTAGAGCTCATCGTCGATGTGCCTGGTGATGAAATGAAATAAGAAATACTCGTTCGCGTCAGGGATCTTGTTAAATGTTCGCGCATTCCAGTAACTGCTTCGCCAGTAAGGGGCGGATCTTTTCCATATGAAGAACTGGTGTGAATCCTGATGATCAATCCCAAACGAGAAGACTCCAGGAGCAGGGTCATTGTTGTTCTTCCATGATCTAAGCATTCGGCTTTCGCCCGTCTTTAAATTCAATCTAATCTTCATACCTGGTGTCAGATATGTTAAGCTATATTCAGGAGGTTCTTATCAGAACTCAAAACAGATGTGATTAGAATTTGAATAGGTTTGAATTGAAGTTTGGATTATATCAAAGTATCAAAAAAAAAAAAATAGCAGTTCTTAAGAGTTTCACCTGGTAGGAGAGTATTGGATGGATGATCAAAGCTCTGCCACAAGACTACTCCTGAATTTCCATCTCTCAATTCAAGATTTCCATTATCCAACACTTGAGCACTTGTGGTGGTGTTTGACGATATCGAGACGTTCGTCGACCATTTGGTGATTTCTTCACCATCAAAGACCACCAAATTTCCATCACTTTCGATCGAGAAACAACCAGAAGAATCTGCAACTGGGTTATCTGAGTTGGCCACCCAGACGACAGTTTGAACTGCGATATTGTGGTACCATATTCCAACATAGCGATTCGACGAATTGTTGGGGCTGAAGAAGCCCAGTTCAAAGATCTTCCCTGGTGATGTAATGGTCTCTCCATCTCTGATTGGTTTGGTAGGTGATAATATATCTGCTGCAGTGAAAGAGAGTGCTAGCAGCAAGAGAAAGGAGGAGTTGGGAAAATTACAACTTCTTGGCATAGTTAAGAAATGCTATCTTTCCGTTGCAGAAGAAGATGGTTTGATAATACATACATACAGAGAGAGAGAGAGAGAGAGAGAGAGAGAGAGAGGTGTAAAGGACTTCACAAGCACATGTCCGTGTTTCTGTCTTTTTATCTTTTTTGTGGTTGTCCCTGCTACTAAGTTTCTCTTTAATTTATGTAACGCCATCCCATGTTGACTAAACTTCAACGTTGACTTGAGCGTTGCTACCGTGGGATCCAACGGCTCCTAGGGCAGTCGGTTCATGTCCGGGACAAAATCCGGGACATGTAGTCTTTTTCAACTTCAACAGGTGTATCAATAGTCGAAGAACTTGCTTATCGGCCACGTCATGTTAACATATATGAAATAAATTGTTGGTCATCATTCCCTCAAAATAGTCAAGCATATAATTCTTATTTGGACCCCATTGCTAGAAAGTAGGAATTCAACTTGGATTGTACAAGAGGGGTTGTTAGTACGTTGAAAGTGATACTTACCTGATTCATGATTCTACTAAGTCTAATTGGAATTTGAGTTCGTAATTCGAAATTCGACTCTCAGCTAAGTTTGAGTTTTGGATAGAGTAGATTTACTTAATTCGTTTTTTAAATCACTCGATTTGCAATTTGAATTCGATTGGTTCGATGTTCTAGTTCCTAAGTCAAGTTAAATATCTATGTAAATATTTTAATAAAACTTCAGATAATTTAAAATATATATAAATAATAAAATTTCACAAAATAGATGTAAGTGGATATATAAAAAAATTTATCACCATTATCAAATCATTGCCATAACTATGGGAGGTAAGCTACTTGAGTCGTAATAACACATGCTTTCCACTAATAAGCATGATGAGAATTTTTAATTTGATAAAAGAATGTCTCATCATCACATTCACCAATATAAAAGTATACATTTTTTTATTATTAAATTAAGTGTTCTGTGTTTAATTAATCCTATGCCAGGTCCAAGTTTATTTGATGTAAAAATTTGTTGAATCCAATAAACGAGGAGAACAATCATTTTCACTTATTTGGATATCTAATAAGTGCCAGCACTATGGGCCCTGCTAATTTCTCATTTAAAATTATAAAAGGACTTAGAGGCATTAAATATCCACCCTTTTCTCTTGGGAAGTGGGGATTGAGATGAGAGAGAGAGAGAGAGAGAGAGAGAGAGAGCAGTACTACATTGGATGGGTATTGGAAACGTCCCATAGTTAATACAGAGAAGCCCATTTTCATCTCAAACTATAATGCTGTACCACATTGCATTAAAAGCCTGCTGCCTTTTCTCTTGCACAGGGACCATATGAAGGTGCTCAGAGACCATAGGAAAAGGCTGCACCTTTTCTCACTTTCTTCTTAGGGGCTTTACATTAAAAAAAAAAAAAAAAGTGGGGGAGTTGAGTGGAGTAAATATTATTTTGAAGAAATAATAAAATATAAATAAATTATAATGGTGTTTTATTTTTAGTTATTTATAATGAAATCTTTTTTACTTTTTTATTAAAAAGTGGAATTCTTTTATCTTTTAGTGGAGAAATAAAAAGAAATAAGATTATTTTTTTGACTTTTTATAAAAAAGAATATGGTGCGAAATTTGAATTAAAGTGTTTTGGTGGGATTTTTTTATAAAAATTGGAGCTTTACCTTACTTGACTCTAAGGGTAGAGTTTCCAAACAAGTTTATGAACTACAACGAACTCTACTTTCTTAAGAACCTGAATCCATCCGAATCCAACAGCAATTTGTTCAATTCGAATGGGATGAGATTGGAGGCTGCCTAACCGAATCAAATAACTATGGTTGAAACCATTGAATTTTGATTTCAGATAGGAATTTCACTTTCCCATTGTTCTTTATAGTATGAGATCGAAATCCTTTTTATGGCAAAGTGAGTTCAATATTTTTTTTTTAATTCTATCCATGATATAAAAAAAATTGTTGCACCAAATGATAAGAAAATATAAGTTAATCAAAAAGTATATTTGGGATTTTCTCACAATCCAAATGCAACTTGGACAGGTTTGTGCAATAAGGAGATTCCATGCTCTTAAGATTTTTTTTCATGGGCGAGAGCAATCCTATACGCCTATTCCTTCCGTGGAAAATTGAAATCACCTGTGTCAAGTAAAATTAGTTGATTTTGTATTATTTTTTGTCAAGACTAAGTGTTCAAACAGTGAGTTGCACATAAAACTAGAATGATTTTCCTTCAAATCCTCCAATTGTGAAACACATTCTAAGGCCGCATCACCAAGATTTCTTTGTCGTTTCAAACATCAAAATAGAACAGAGTCAATCCAAAATAAGGCATAAATATTGGGTTGCATCATTTACATGTACAAAAAAAAAAAAAAAAAAAACACAAACTCTTTAGGCCTGGCCTCACAGGACCAAGGTCCTGCATACGTAGGTCCTACTATGGTCATCAAATCTATGTGGACTATAAATGAGCCAAGAAATAGGTCCAAACAAGGACTTAAAAGTGCCTTGACCCACTCCGACACTTCGTAACAAAATAATAATAATAATAATAATAATAAACCACTGCTACACTAGTCCATATGTAATCAGAAAATAAGCCTTAGCATTCTGAGATAGGTTATGTGTGAGCTGTAAATGAGTCTAAAGAAATGCCCAAACTCATTGAAGAAGTAAATTATGGTCCTATATGCCACTTCATAAAAGTGAAGCCAGGTCTTAACCCATTCATTGGAAATGAAACTTGGCTCAAATCATATCAGTAAATGGCCTAAAATGGGCTCAGACATGGGTTGTTGTTTTTTTTTTTTTTTTTTTTTTTTAACAGTAACTGAAACTTCTTAATTGATAAAAGAAGGTTACAAAAATGGAAAACAAAAGGAAAGAGATAATAAAGAACATAAAAGAAAGAGGAAACACAAAAAGAGAAAAGAGCAACTAGGTACAAGAGCATTGTAGCCCACCGAAGCAAATTACAAGATATTACCATCCCAAGGAGACATCCTCTCAATCTCCTATTTAGCTAAAGCGTCAGAGAAGTAGTTGGCTGATCTAAGCTCATGGTGGAAGTGAACATTGATTAAGGAAGATAAAGCCCGAATTTCATTAAAGAGGAATTGAAATTTTCATGGGTTCCTCGATCTTCCGATTAGTCATCTAAGCAATCGCATTAGAGGAGTCACTTTTCAAAATAAGAAAACCATGGAAGTTTCTAGAGAAGCAACGAAGAGCATCCAAAATCGCTAAAACCTCTGCTTCATTCTAGTCACAAACCCTTGCATGCTTGGAGAACATGAATAAAACATCTCCCTTATTATTTCGAAATACCCCACCAATTCCTGCTGGCTCTGGTTTACCTCTAGCAGCACCGTCAACGTTGAACTTAGCCTGATTTACCTCTGCTGGCCCCAGTTCATTGGTCACCTCAGACATGGGTTGTTAATGTCTCAAATAGTGGGCTGTTGTGAGGATACATATGGCCTATTGCAAAATTGGCATGTGAACTGCTTAGGTCACGTTTTTGACTTGTGGGTAGCTTTTAAATAGGGGTTTGACCTTATGTATGATTTGGGGCTATTTTCAAATACAGCCTTGACATATGGATCGCTGTGGGTATGCTCTAGACATGGGCCTTTGGCGACCCTTTATGACCTCTGATGAGTTCGGCTGCCCATCTAAATTCTTCATCATATTAACTCTGAATTATGAATCAACTCACCAATGCCCATTTGGTAGATTCAAGTTCTAATTCATGCCAATTTGCATTTATGTGGTAATCAAAGCCCTCTGTCCTGCCATCCATCAATGATGAAAAATATATGGATGATCGATCTAACGATGGAAACACCATAGATTATTCATCCAGTGATGAAATATATATGGGTCATCAATTGCATGGTGGAAATGCCTCAGATTTTCAATTCAATGATGAAGAATATAGGGGCCATTGATCTAACCGGGGAAACGCCACGGATCATTGATCCAACGATGGAGAATATGCGGGTTTTCAGTCATATGGCGAAGGCACCTCAGATCGTTGATCCAATGAGGAAAGATCTGAGGTTTAATTATCTAACAATGGATACATCATAGATCACTTATCCATGATGGAAATGTATTGAAGAGATATCAAAGACCAAATGGTAGCCATTTATGTAGTTCCTTTCATTTTACTTTAAAGAAAGAGCAGGTGAAGGAGTAGAAGCAAGTTGCTTCTTGGATTCGGACTTCGTATTTTCGTTTTGAGCATTTAAATTTACCCCAAAAAAATCATAAGGGAATTTCATTGTAACATTGATTTAATGATGTTCAATACAAGAGACAGTCTCCATTTTTGTAAATACACCAATACATATTTCTAATATATACAATGTCATGTGAAAATAGAACTGCTTTCTGTAACCACTCATAGGGCTATCAATTGTGCCAAGCCTGAATGACCACAAAATTTTAGAATACAGGTGAAGGCCTATTTTGACACCCTTGCTATTGAGAATTTAATTTGCTACCGACCATCTAGCAAAGAAATTGTAACCTCATTTATAGAACAGCATTTTGGGTTAAAAGAGGAATGACATGCTCTAGAATTGCTTATGCAGAAAGGTGGTTTTTCAGGTGTAGGAAGGCTAGCAGAATCACAAAGAAATGTAACGACTGAAGCTATAGTTGGTCTGTTTTTCGGGTCTTCTTGCACGCATAAGAGCCCCACCTGGATGCATTTCATTGCTTCTAGTGCATTGCATGATTCAGATAATGATGGGTCTATAAAATCCATGCCTTTATCTTCATTCCACAATCGCCAAGCCTACAATATTTCAAGATCCAATTAATTTATAGAAAGGAGTTCGTTAACTAATATAAACAATAAAGAAATCTGTTCTTACCTGTTTTAGAAGACCAAAATATTCCTCATCCTCACAGAATCTAGTGTTCTTGTTTCCACTTATGATCTCAAGTAGTATAACCCCAAAGCTAAAGATGTCGGATTTTGTTGAGAAATGACCTTTTATGGCATATTCAGGTGACATATATCCACTGTAATCCGCAATCCAAAAATGAAAACAGAAACTATAGTTATTACATGAAATTCAATGCATGACTAGTACAATCTCTATAGTTATTAAGAGCGTCTTTGAGCCTACATGAAGACTTGAGTCAGTCTCAGTGGAGTTGTGTAGGGAGAAACTCCAAATGAATGTGAAAATACTATTGAAGTTTGTCACTCAATAATGTTTTGAGTTTTTGATCCGGTAACTCAAGATTTGATTGAGTCAACTTAATGTGTCTTGAGTGTTTTGGAATTTTTAAAGAGCAGTAGATTCCAATCGACATTATGACGGAATAAGTACACTAAAGGAAAAACAAAACGCAAGCAGGCTTACTATGTTCCTATTACTCTTCTGGTATTTGCTTGAGTTTGGTTTGCTCCAAATATTCTTGCTATTCCAAAGTCCGAAATTTTGGGGTTCATATCTTGGTCAAGAAGAATATTGCTGGGTTTTAGATCTCTATGAACAATTCTCAGTCTAGAATCTTGATGCAAATAAAGAAGCCCTCGAGCAATACCCAAGATGATATCAAATCGTTTCTCCCAATCCAACAACTTGCTTTGATCCTGATCTGTCAAGTTCTCAATTCACATTAACAAAGGAAAATGTTGAAAGAGTAATTTAATGACAGAATCTAAGTTCAAATAATAACATCTAGTTGAATATATGGCCATACCAAATAAAAAGAAGTCCAAGCTTTTGTTGGGCATGAATTCATAAACCAGTAGCTTTTCGTCTCCTTCAATGCAGTATCCTAGTAGCCGAACAAGATTCCGATGTTGCAGTTTTGCAATCAACATAACCTCATTTTTAAACTCCTCCAAGCCCTGTTTAGAATCATAGGCAAGCCTTTTCACTGCTATCTCTTGTCCTCCTTGTAGCGTACCCTGAAATTACAAATACCAAATACCACTGTTGACATAGGGAAATAGACGTACAAATCACGTTTTCTAAAATCATGTGGTTAAGAAATTGCACCTTGTAAACATCCCCAAAGCCCCCTTGGCCCAGCTTATTTGAATTGGAGAAGTTAGTGGTAGCCATTGCTATGCTTTTGAAACTAAATATCGATATATCTTGGTTTTCTGTTCCATCTTCTCCAAAGTTATGTCTGTCTAGGGAATAATACAAACTTGCAGTACTTCTACTGGAATTGATCATTGACTTTTTTGTCAATTTTCGTCTATTTCCTGATATATCAGCAAAAATCATTAAATAATGTTTATGAATATAAATGTTGATTGAGTGCTTGCTCATATCAAGATGACAATCACACTGCTATTACCTTTTTTCTTGGCCATCATCCTCAAACGATAAACGATTGTGCCTAGGAGTAGCAGGACCCCACTGACAGAACTTACAGCGAGAACCACATGCGATGATTTCTTTTTATCTGAACATGAAAATTCCAATTTCTATTAGCAAATGGATATCCCAAGGAATTTTGAATGCCACTAATTACATTGAGTCCCATTATTCTTTTTTTCCATTTAGTAGGTACTGAGTTTAAACATGAAGTAATTATTGATCAAAAACAAGATGGTGTTAAGATGTTCTTGGATTACAGAATATTCCTCATTTCCTTTTTGCAATTTTAGCTAAATGTAAGCATTCAGTGCAAATTAAAAGATTTTTAAGAATATGTTTCTATCTTTCAAGCTCCTGTCTTTAACCATTTAAAATGGAAGTGGTACCATGTTGTTGGAATGGTAACTTACAATTTCAGTGGCAGAAAAGTTCTGTTGCTATTTCTGTTCAAACCAACTCAAGTTATGATAGTGTTTCCTCGCATAAGACCACCGATCTTTTCTTTTCTTTTCTTTTCTTTTCTTTTCTTTTTCTCATTTTTTGCTTATGGTGGATTTACATACCAAACAAACAAACAGAAAGGCACAAAAAACCAAAGTAACAAGACCAACAATGAGAATGCAACCCTATATAACAGCAACTAATACGGAAAGCAAAATCCACTACCACAAAGCCAGAAGACTACTAGCATCCCTTAAAGAAATTTCATTGAGTTCATTGGCTGTTTGGAAGAAGAGGTTGACGGTGGATCCACCATTGAAAGAGCTTCCATCATATTGATGCAAGATGATGTTGATGTTCAAGAAGAAGATGCACATTCATTGGCAAAGTTAAACATAGCGTGATGAGTCCTAGCATCTCGGATATCTTCAATGTATTGTTAATGAATCCCCAGTGGCAGAATTCTAAGGATTTTGAACATCCAACTTTGACCACCATTCAGATACTGAGATTGATAATGTGTATGAGATCTCATCTTTTCTGCTTCAATGTCTCTGTTGAATTGGTGTTGTGATTGTGAACAAGCCACCTGTCCTCCTTGGTTTCATTGACATTTGATAAGAGCCATTGCTACAACCTCCCAGTGTTTTATTCCTTCTCTTGAAGAATATCTTACAAACATGAAATTTTACTATAGGTTTTACTTTAACCATTTAATTTATGCATGATCGATTTGATAGTAGGCCCAACTGTAACTGAAGTACAATTTGGCTCAAAGTTAATACAAGGACGCTGATTTGAGTGGTTAGATGTGAGACCTAATGATGTATTTATAGCGTGGACATAGATGAATTGGTTGATCTAACTTGTTTAGCTCACTACAAATCAGACAAATCCAAAAGCAAACCCAATGCACTTGTTCCATCAAATTTTATGATCAAGTTAAATCTCAAGTTTCAAATTGAATACTTGAACATGAATTAATCTAACTGCAAACTAAGTAGATATGCTCACTACAACGCAAGAATGCACATTGTAGGTGTGAAAAGGAGCACAACAAGATCCCTGTTTCATTTTTAAGAGCAGGAAAACTTACTTAGCTCAGAAGCTGGGACACGAATATAAAGATCTGTTGCTCCCCAATCACTTTTTGCATCGAAAGTCCCTGCATCCACCAATCTCCCATACCACACAAGACATGTAGGAGCACCCCCATTACTCATATTAGCATAAGCATAAGCCCTGCAGCTGCAGTTGCTAACACACTCAGATCTGCACTCCTCTTCACTCGAAGCGACTGCTGTCGACTCGCCATCTGGAACTTTAATCTTCCCCAGTGGCACAAACCTGTCGTCATCCCTGCACCGCAATTGCACCTTCCTGACACACCCATCTGAAAAATTTGCCGAATTCCAATTCTCTGGGGATGCCACAGGCTTGAAGCCTGGCATGCACTTGCAAATGGGAGTGTTGTGAATGTTGCAAGTAGCAAATGCTCCACAAGCAGCATAGAGGCTGCATCTATCTTTTGGCTGGAACCAGGTCAAGCCCCATGACTTGGACTCATAGTTCCATATTTGGCATCTAATTTCTCCTGATGTGTCCATAACTAGCCTTGTGTGATCATACATGGCTGAATATTCGAAGTAGAGCTCATCTTCGATGTGCCTGGTGATCAAATGAAATAAGAAATAATTGTTCGCGTCAGGGATCTTGTTAAATGTTCGTGCATTCCAGTAACTGCTTCGCCAGTAAGGGACTGATCTTTTCCATATGAATAACTGGTGTGAATCATGGTGATCAATCCCTAACGAGAAGATTCCAGGAGCAGGGTCATTGTTGCTCTTCCATGATCTAAGCATTCGGCTTTCGCCCGTCTTTAAATTCAATCTAATCTTCATACCTGGTGTTAGATATATTAAGCTATATTCAGGAGGTTCTTATTAGAACTCAAAATAGATGTGATTAGAATTTGAATAGGTTTGAATTGGAGTTTGGATTATATCTAAGTATCAACAAAAAAAAAACAAAAACAAATAGTAGTTCTTAAGAGTTTCACCTGGTAGGAGAGTATTGGATGGATGATCAAAGCTCTGCCACAAGACTAGTCCTGAATTTCCATCTCTCAATACAAGATTTCCATTATCCAACACTGCAGCACTTGTGGTGGTGTTTGACGATATCGAGACGTTGGTCGACCATTTGGTGATTTCTTCTCCATCAAAGACGACCAAATTTCCATCACTTTTGATCGAGAAGCAACCAGAAGAATCTGTAACTGGGTTATCTGAATTGGCCACCCAGACGACAGTTTGAACTGCGATATTGTGGTACCATATTCCAACATAGCGATTCGACGAATTGTTGGGGCTGAAGAAGCCCAGTTCAAAGATCTTCCCTGGTGATGTAATGGTCTGTCCATCTCTGAATGGTTTGGTAGGTGTTAATTTATTTGCTGCAGTGAAAGATAGTGCTAGCAGCAAGAGAAAGGAGGAGTTGAGAAAATTACAACTTGTTGGCATAGTTAAGAAATGCTATCTTTCCGTTGCTGAAGAAGATGGTTTGATAATTCATACAGAGAGATAGGGAGAGAGATGTAAAGAACTCTACAAGAGCATGTCAATGTTTCTGTTTTTTTTCTATTTCGTGATTGTTCAAGCTACTAAGTTTCTCTTTAATTTATTTAACGCCATCCAATGTTTACTAAACTTCAAGAGGTGGATCAATAGTTGAAGAACTTGTTCACTTGCCCAGACTTGTTTGAGTTCTTCAGCTCATTGATCACGTCATGTTCACATATATGAAATAAAAAGTTGGTCATCATTTCCTCAAAATAGTCAAGCATAGAATTCTTATTTGGACCCCATTGCTAGATAGTAGGAATTCTACTTGGATTGTACAAAAGGGAGTGTCAGTATGTTGAATTTTGATTTCAGATAGGAATTTCACTTTCCCACTGTTCTCTATAGTATGAGATCGAAATCCTCCTTATCGCAAAGTGAGTTCAATATTTTTTTTCTAAATTCTATCCATGATAAAAAAAAATATATCGCAACAGACGATGAGAAAATATAAGTTAATAAAAAAAGTAGATTTAGGATTTTCTCACGATCCAATGCAACTTGGACAGGTTTGTGCAACAAGGAGATTCCATGCTCTTGGGATTTCTTTTTCATAGGTGAGAGGAATCCTATATGCCTATCTCTCTCTCTCTTAAAAAATTGAAATCCTCTGTGTTAAAGGAAAATTAGTTTATTTTGTAATATTTTTGGTTGGGAATAAGTGTTCAAAGAGACAGTTGCACAGAAAATTAGAATGATTTTCCTTGAAATCCTCCAATTGTGAAACACATTCTAAGGCCACGTCACCAACATTTCTATGTCTCTTCAAGTCTTTTCAGCCATCAAAATACAACAGAGTCAATCCAAAATATGGCTTAAATATTGGGTTGCATCATTTACATGTACAAATGAGTGAGAACAAAGAAAACCTAGTCAGAAAATAAGCCTTAGCTGTCTAAGATAGGTTATGTGTGTAAATGAGTCTACAGAAATGACCAAACCCATTGAAGAAGTAAATTATGGTCTTAGGCCACTTCAGCCAGGTCTTAACCCATTCGGTGGAAATGAAACTTGGCTCAAATCATATCAGTAAATGGCCTAAAATGGCCTCAGACATGGGTTGTTAAGGTCTCCATTAGTGGGCTATTATGAGGATACTTATGGCCTATTGCAAAATTGGCTTGTGAACTACTTAGGTCACATTTATGACCTGTGGGTTGCTTTTAAATAGGGGTTTGACCTTATGTATGATTTGGGGCTATTTTCAAATACAGCCTTGACATATGGATCTCTGTGGGTATGCTCTAATACTAGCCCACAAATTTAAGACATGGGCCTTAGGCGACCCTTTATGACCTCTGATGAGTTGGACTGCCCATCTAAATTCTTTTATCATATTAATTCTGAATTATGAATCAACTCACCAATGCCGATTTGGTAGATTCAAGTTCTAATTCATGCCAATTTGCATTCATGTGGTAATCAAAGCCCTCTGTCCTGGCATCCATCAATGATGAAAAATATATGGATGATCGATCTAACGATGGAAACACCATAGATTATTCATCCAGTGACGAAATATATATGGGTCGTCAATTGCATGGTGGAAATGCCTCAGATTTTCGATTCAATGAGGAAGAATATAGGGGCCATTGATCTAACCGTGGAAACGCCACGGATCATTGATCCAACGATGGAGAATATGCGGGTTTTCAGTCATATGGCGAAGGCACCTCAGAATGTTGATCCAATGAGGAAAGATGTGAGGTTTAATTATCTAACAATGGATACATCATAGATCACTTATCCAATGATGGGAAATGTATTGAAGAGATATCAAAGACCAAATGGTAGCCATTTATATAGTTCCTTTCATTTTACTTTAAAGAAAGAGCAGGTCAAGGAGTAGAAGCAAGTTCCTTCTTGGATTAGACCATCGTATTTTTCGTTTTGAGCATTGTGATTTACCCCAGAAAAATCATAAGGGGATTTCATTGTAACATTGATTTAATGATATTCAATGCAAGAGAATGTCTCCATTTTCGTTCATACACCAATACATATTTCTAACATATAGAAGGTCATGTGAAAATAGAACTGCTTTCTGCTAACTACTCATAGGGCTATCAATTGTGCCAAGCCTGGATGACCACAAAATTTTAAAATACAGGTGAAGGCCCATTTTGACACCCATGCTATTGAGAATTTAATTGGCTACCCGCTACCGACCATCCAGCAAAGAAATTGTAACCTCATTTATAGAACAGGATTTTGGGTTACTAGAGGAATGACATGCTCTAGAATTACTTATGCAGAAAGGTGGTTTTTCAGGCGTAGGAAGGCTAGCAGAATCACAAAGAAATGTAACAACTGAAGCTATAGTTGGTCTGTTTTTCGGGTCTTCTTGCACGCATAAGAGCCCCACCTGGATGCATTTCATTGCTTCTAGTGCATTGCATGATTCAGATAATGATGGGTCTATAAAATCCATGCCTTTCTCTTCATTCCACAATCGCCAAGCCTACAATATTTCAAGATTCAATTAATTTATAGAAAGGAGTTCGTTAACTAATATAAACAGTAAAGAAATCTGTTCTTACCTGTTTTAGAAGACCAAAAGAGTCCTCATCCTCACAGAATCTAGTGTTCTTCTTTCCACTTATTATCTCAAGTAGTATAACCCCAAAGCTAAAGATGTCGGATTTTGTTGAGAAATGACCTTTTATGGCATATTCAGGTGACATATATCCACTGTAATCCGCAATCCAAAAATGAAAACAGAAACGATAGTTATTACATGAAATTCAATGCACGTCTAGTACAATCTTTATAGTTATTAAGAGCTTTTTTGAGCCTACATGAAGACTTGAGTCAGCCTCAGTGGAGTTGTGTAGGGAGAAACTCCATTTGAATGTGAAAACAATATCCCAGTTGGTCACTCAATCATGTTTTGAGCTTTTGATCCAGTAATTCAAAATTTGATCAACTTAATGTGTCAAGTGCTTTGGAGTTTTTAAGCAGCGGTAGATTATAATCGACAATATGATGGAATAACTACACTAAAGGAAGAAATAAATAAATAAAGCACGCTTACTATGTTCCTATTACTCTTCGGGTATTTGCTTGAGTTTGGTTTCCTCCAAATATTCTTGCTATGCCAAAGTCTGAAATTTTGGGATTCATATCTTTGTCAAGAAGAATATTGCTGGCCTTTAAATCTCTATGAACAATTCTCACTCTAGAATCTTGATGCAGATAAAGAAGCCCTCGAGCAATACCCAAGATGATGTCAAATCGTTTCTCCCAATCTAACAACTTGCTTTGATCTTGATCTGTCAAATTCTCAATTCAAATTAACAAAGGAAAATGTTAAAGAGCAATTTAATTATGGTATCTAAAATCAAATAATAATATCTAGGTGAATATATATGGCCAAACCAAATAAAAAGAAGTCCAAGCTTTTGTTGGGCATGAATTCATAAACCAGTAGCTTTTCATCTCTTTCAATGCAAACGCCCAATAGTCGAACAAGATTCCGATGTTGAAGTTTTGCAATCAATATAACCTCATTTTTGAACTCCTCCAAGCCCTGTTCAGAGTCATAGTCAAGCCTTTTCACTGCTATCTCTTGTCCTCCTTGTAGTGTACCCTGAAATTAAAATTACCAAATACCATTGTCGACATAACCGAATAAACAAGCCAATTATGTTTTCTAAAATCATGAGGTTGAGGAACAGCACCTTGTAAACAGTCCCAAACCCCCCTTGGCCCAACTTATTTGAATTCGCGAAGTTTGTGGTAGCCGTAGCTATGCTTTTGAAACTAAATGTCGGTATATCTTGGTTTTGCATTCCATCTTCTCCAAGATTACGTTGATCTACTGAATAATATGCATTTGCCACACTTGAACTGAATATTGACATTTTTGTCATTTTTTTTCTATTCCCTAGTACACCAGAAAAAATCATTTTAGAAAATATAAATGTCAATTGAGTTTAAGATGACAATTACAATGCTTTTACCTTTTTTCTTGGTCATCATCCTCAAATGATAAATGATTGTGCCTAGAAGTAGCACCCCACTAACAGAACTTACAATGAGAATCACACGCAATGATTTCTTTTTACTTGAACCTGAAAGTTTGATTTCCATTAGCAAATAAAAATCACTGGGAATTTTGAATGCTGTAGATGTGAAAATGAGGACAGGGAGATCCCTGTTTCATGTCAGAGAACAAGAAAAGCTTACCTAATTCAGAAGCTGCAACACGAATGTAAAGATCTCTTGATCCTTCATCTCTCTCCACTGCATAACTCCCTGCTGCATCCACCAATCTCCCATACCACACAAGACATGTAGGAGCACCCCCATTGCTCATATTAGCATAAGCATAAGCCCTGCAGCTGCAGTTATGAACACACTGAGCTCTGCACTCCTCTTCACTCGCGGCGATCGCCATCGACTCGCCATCTGGAACTTTGATCCTCCCCAGCGACACGAACCCATCTTTTTCCCCACATTGCAATTGCGCCTTCCTCACACACCCATCTGACCAATTCACTGAATTTGAATTCTCTGATGATCCCACTGGCTTGAACCCCGGCATGCACTCACAAATGGGAGTGCTGTGATTGCTACAGAGAGTGAATGCACCACAAGCAGCATAGAGGCTGCATCTATCTTTAGGTTCGATCCAGGCCACGCCCCATGACTTGGATTCATAGTTCCATACGTGGCATATAAGTTCTCCTGATGTATCCATAACTAACCTTGTGTGGTCATACATGGAAGAATACGCAAAATAGAGCTCATCACGGACACGCCTAGTGATGAAATGAAATAAGAAGTTGTTGTTCGCATCAGGGATCTTGTTAAATGTTCGTGCATTCCAGTAACCGCTTCGCCAGTAAGGGACTGATGTTCTCCATATGAAGAACTGGTCTGAATCTTGTTGATTAATCCCAAACGAGAAGATACCTGGAGCTGGGTCATTGTTGTTCTTCCATGATCTAAGCATTAGCCTTTCGCCTGTCTTTACATTCAATCTAATCTTCATACCTGGTATTAGATATGTTATAGATATATTCACGAGGTTCGAATTAGAATTCGAAATAGATATGAATTTGAATTTGAATATGTTTGAATAGAATTTTGGACTACATCAATTTTATGAAAAATGCAGTTCTAAAGAGTTTCACCTGGTAGGAGAGTATTGGAAGGATGATCAAAGCTCTGCCACAAGACTAGTCCTGAAGTACCATCTCTCAATACAAGATTGCCAGTATCCAACAGTGCAGCGCTTGTGGTGGCGTTTGACGCAATCGAAACGTTTGTCGACCAATTGCTGTGTTCTTCACCCGCAAACAGAACCAAATTTCCATCATTTTGGATCGAGAAACTGCCAGAAAAATCTGTAACTGGGCTATCTGAGTTGGCAACCCAGACAATGGTTTGAACTGGGATATTGTGGTACCATATTCCGACGTAGCGATTCGACGAATTGTTGGGGCAGAAGAAGCCAAGTTCAAAGATCTTCCCTGGTGATGTAATGGTCTCTCCATCTCTGATTGGTTTGGTAGGTGTTAATATATCTGCTGTAGTGAAAGATAGTGCTAGCAGCAAGAGAAAGGAGGAGTTGGGAAAATTACAGCTTCTTGCCATAGTTCAGAAATTCTATCTTTCTGTAGCTGAAGAAGATGGTTTAAGACATACAGACAAACACAACACACAAAGAGAGAGAAAGAGAGCTGTACAAGCACATTTTTAAATGTATGATTCTCTGTTTTTGGTAGTTGTTTAAGGTTGCCACTTGCTACAAATAAAGGTTGCTACTTGCGAAAAGTGTACTGCCATCCAACGTTGACAAAACTTGAAAGTTGGATCATACTATCATAGTCAGAGAACTTATCCGGATGCCGAGTCTACTCAGGTCAGTAAGTCACCGAGTTGGGCTGAGTAGAATGTTTGAGTTCTTTTGATCAATGACCATCCGGCATGCGTGAGAATAAAATCAATGGATTTTCACGAAAGAATTTAGTCTAAACTCGTAATCCACACACCACTAAAATAACTTTAGATAGATTTACCAGAGTGCTTAGTATATGATGTAAGAAAAATCATCTAAAAAGAATAAATCGACATCACGCACGAAGCACTTTGCTATGAATTA